>JASDQU010027819.1:11912-23648 GCA_032191745.1 Picea mariana | reverse complement strand
CTATTGGATTTTTCTCAACTTGAATAGTCTCCCATTGCTATATTCTACTCACCATTTTTCTATAAAAATAGTAGAGCATTGTCACAATGGGAAGGGGTAGAAGGGTTGTGAGCTATGTGAGAATTACATTGGGAAAATAATGTTAGATAGTTATGCGAAGATCATTATAAACGATGAGGGTTACATTGAGATTATATACCCATGAGATGTGATACCTTAGACATGGTTGTGATGCCATGTAAAATATCATTGCCATACGAACCTATTTAATCCAAACTAAGTTGTATTATTAGAGAGCCACTACTCAAGTAAAACACCTAGCCAAGTTCACCCTCTCTTATTAAGATATGGGGTCCTCTTCCTTATCAATAACACATCTCGATATTTCCTCAGTACCCAAATCAATGATTCAAATCATATAAATAATGAAAAAATGGTTTCAATAACCAAAGGTCAYGACCCTTTCATATAATTATTATTTGTAAATGWCAATTTACATAATTTGAAAGTTGTTACATCCCTTTTTGTTCTCTTTCRTATTTTGAAATATTAATATATAACAGAAGAKAAATGGGTACATGKAAATCACTACATTCATTAGGCRTAATTACAAATTAAAAAAATGGAGTAACTTAATCCATGGATAAAGAAAGACTAGATTACAACCTACACYAATTGATCTTTTCCYAATATTTTCACCCTTGAACAATAATGTTTTCCATGAAAAGTYCAAATTTATCATGTCCAACAATTTTTGGAGTTGTTCTCCCCCTTTTTTGTTTTCTTTTCCCTTTTCCACTATTAATTCATAACAAAAGATACACTTCATAATTTGATTTTGGTAGGTGTGATGTCCCTTTCTATTTTCTTCTCTCTTTCAATATTTTTTTCGCTTTTCCCTTTACCAATATTAATTCATAACAAAAGTTGCATTACATAATATGCCCAACAATTTTGGAGTTGTTCTCCCCCTTTTTTGTTTTCTTTTCCCATGACTAATTCCTAACAAAAGATACACTGCATAACTTGATTTGTGTAGGTGTGATGTCCCTTTCTATTTTCTTCTCTCTTTCAATATTTTTTTTCTTTTCCCTTTACTAATATTAATTCATAACCAAAATCTACACTACATAATATGTACAACAATTTTGGAATTGTTCTCCCCCTTTTTTGTTTTCTTTTCCCTTTTCCACTATTAATTCATAACAAAAGATAATATGTCCAACAATTTTGGAGTTGGTGTCCCCCTTTTTTGTTTACTTTTCCCTTTTCCACTATTAATTCATAACAAAGGATACATTGCATAATTTGATTTTCGTATATGTGATGTCCCTTTCTATTTTCTTCTCTATTCCAATATGTGTTTTCCTTTTCCCTTTAACAATATTAATTCATAACAAAATCTCCACTACATAATATGGTAGTTGGGATATATTTTATTATATTCTTCTCTTTTCCAACTTTAATACCTAACAAAAGGTACACTACATAATTTGGGCCTTGCTACATCGCTTTTATTTCCTTTTCCCTTTTCCAATATTAATACTTAACATAGAGAAAGTGGGTATAATTCATAACCAAAGCTACACCGCATAATTTGGTAGTTGTGATGTCTCTTTTTATTTTATTCTCTTTTCCAATTACAATATTTGACAAAAGCTACACTACACAATTTGGGTGTTACTACATCCATTTTATTTCCTTTTCCAATATTATTAAGTAACATAGAGAAAGTGGGTAAGTGACCATAACTACACTCACTAGACATAACTCCTACATGAAGTAGAAGTACTCAACTAAAAKTCCATTGAGTGAGGCACACCCAATCAATGTGGGGATTTCAAAACACTCAACCACTAACCCATACACTAATGGAAAAAAAGAAGTAAATCAGTTATATTTGTGAGGCCAAAAACAATGGGAACTTATTTACTTACTAAATAACAACCCATTGAGTAAGGCACACCCAATCAATGTGGATATTTCAAAGCACTCAACCACTAATGGGCCAAGGAGGCCACCTAGGGGAACACCCACCTAGGGCGCAAAAGTGAATCACCTAGGCCCAACACTTCTTCACCTTTTGATGATGAATTAAATATATGTAAAATAAATGGTTCCCTTGGTATATAAGGTGAACCAGGACTAAAATAAAGCATTCTTACCTTTTCTTCTGAAGCTATGTGTCTTGGTTGTTTTCTTTTCTGAGTTTTCATTTTACATTCACGTCAATTTCGTTTTTAAGGTTTCTGAAGAATAACCAGTGCGCCTTCCTTCATGGCTGCCTCCTGGTGACTCTGTTTTCCATTCTTCCACCTCTGAGAGAAAGCTTATCTCATTAACTAGCCACTCTCTTAAGGAAAAAATCATTTCCTTCGAGTTTTCTGAGGCAGAAGGGAGGGCGCACCAACTGAGGTTTGTGCCCTTGCTGGTTTCTTCTTTGTGGGAATGAAGTGAGTGTGCCCTCTTCCATGGCTGCACTGGGCTTCTCCCAATAATCCCCAGAGGTCACTTTGAGATCACCAAAACCTCTTGGCCACTCTCGGGTCACCCCGGCCTGGATCCCAATTTGCTTGGTCACCCAAACTAATGGTGTGCCCCTATTCAGATTTGCGCACCTGAGGAGAGTTTTTGGTCAGAATATGAGCTATGGCTTGCGTGGTCACCTTATCATGTAGATCACCTTCTTGGGAATATCAATTGGTATCAGATCCTTAATATCCATGGAAAAGCTTCTGATCTTGAAGATTGAGCCAAATTTGTTTTTGGGGGTTTTCATGAAATAATCCACAGTTTTTCCATTCCAGGGTTTCCATTTTATGCAAGATGATCCACAAATCTCATAAGAACCAAGGGTGCCCACATATCCATTGCCACATAGAGGAGCTCCATAGATCTAAAACAATACAGATCTCTCCCTCTAGACCAGTTCAAGCCTTGTTGCCTCAGGGTTTTGAGTCCTCTGTTCTCAAAACATAGTCTTTTGTTCAGCATTGCAACCTAGGGGCACCTTTTCTCTTCAGCTGGCCTCACAATACCTCCACTCAAAGATCCTTTGGTAGTCGAATCAGATTCCAACACATCAAATACCATCCAAGATCTTGCCTCTTTCCTCAATGAGCTGCTCAGAATGCAACAACAAAACAATCCAGATCCATTCAGGTTGGACACTCAAATCCAACTACCCAAGTTTGTTCGGAAAACGAATGGTGAAATGCTGGATTCTTGGATCCGTAGCCTATCCACCTATTTCAATACATGTCTAGGCCTTACTAAGGAAAGAAAACTCTAGGTTTCTGCCTTGCAATTAGAAGGATTGGCACAAACTTGGTGGGATACAGAGCAAGAGAAGACCACATTTATGATAGAGATTGGGGATGCTCTAGAATCCTCTACTTCACAACCCTTCAAAACCTAGCCTTGACTTCTGAAGCTTTGAGAAATCGCTTCTACCCACCTGGGTATGTGCNCCTTAGTAAGGCCTAGACATGTATTGAAATAGGTGGATAGGCTTTACTAAGGAAAGAAAACTCTAGGTTTCTACCTTGCAATTAGAAGGATTGGCACAAACTTGGTGGGATACAGAGCAAGAGAAGACCACATTTATGATAGAGATTGGGGATGCTCTAGAATCCTCTACTTCACAACCCTTCAAAACCTAGCCTTGACTTTCTGAAGCTTTGAGAAATCGCTTCTACCCACCTGGGTATGTGCAATCCTTATGGATCAAATGGCACAAACTTCGACAACTCCCCTCACAAGGAGTGAAAGGATACATAGACTTCTTCTGCAAGATGTGCCTCTCACTTCATGTTCCAGATATGAAAGAGGTACTCATATTAAAATTTGTGTCTAGTTTATTAATTCAATTCCGTCGAGAAGTAGAGCTATTTGAAAATCCAAATTTAGATAAAACATTTTATAGATCTTTGGCTATAGAAAGGAAACTCGCTCCTAGAGGTCGTATTCCTCAGTCCCACCCTTACACCAACCCCCACCCCGCCTCTCAACCATCCATCTCCCATCCCTCACCCCGCTTTCCACCTCCTCGGACTCAAAACTCCACACCCAATACAACTACAAGGACACCCTGGTGCTCATTCCACAAAACTACTTCACACAATTCATCAGATTGTTGAATCCTCCAAAATCTAAAAACCAACAAAACTCTACTCTCTGATCTCATTGCACCTTCCTAGGTAGAATATACCGAAGAAGTTCCTCTGGACAATCCCACAGAATTAGGTCCCTCATTGATTATAATGACCCAAGAATATTTGAATGCATCCACCCAACCCCTCTTCAGCCATAACTGCCAAATCAAAAATGCCTTGGCTTTACTCATTATGGACAATGGAAGCCAAAAAAATTTGGTGTCTCAATCCCTTGTCAACCACCTTAATCTTGTCACCACTCCACATCCACAAACCTATCAACTTGGATGGGTCCAAAAGGATGGCCCTCACCTCCTAGCTTCCAAGCATTGTCTGGTCACTTTCGCCATAGGCCAATTCAAATATACTATCCTGTGATGTCTCCCCCTTGGATTGTGTGGATTTTCTGCTCGGTATCCCATACCAAACCCAAATAAATGTTATCTATCTAGCCAAATCCTGCCAGCACGCAATTACCAAAGAAGGCCACACTTATATCTTAATTGCAGCAAAACCCAAACCCCCTTCTACCAAAGAACAAATCCCACATGTACACTTAAGCCAATGTGTCTTTCTCTGTTTGGTGTGCCCAATAACACCAAACAATACAACGTACCCTATTCGTGAAACTATGACTCCCCTCCTCCACGAGTTCGCATAGGTATTTCAACCTCTGGAGGGACTTCCCCCCTCCCGCCACATTGACCATTCCATTCATCTCATCCCCGGATCTGCCTTACCTAACGCCCCTACTTACCGGTTGTCCCCAATAGAAACATAGGAAATGGAAAGACAACTAACCGACCTCATCAACTCTAGCCACATCCAACCTTCATCTTCTCCCTGTTCTTTTGTTGCCTTTTTCATCCCTAAACGAGATACCTCAGAAATGTGCCTTGTCACTAATTATTGAGCCTTGAACAAAGACACAATAAAAAACCGTTACCCCCTTCCCCGGATTGAGGAACTACTTGAAACCTTCCAAGGAGCTAAGTGGTTTATTAAATTGGATTTAACAGCTGGCTACCATCAAGTTCGAATGAACCCAGATGATGTTTGGAAAACAACGTTCAAGACCAAATTTGGTCTTTTTGAGTGGAAAGTCATGCCTTTCGGTCTCACCAACGCCCCAGCCACTTTCATGAGGCTCATCAATGACATCTTCAGAGCACATTTGGGTCTATTTGTGGTCATCTACTTAGATGACATTCTCATCTTCAGTCGGACATGGGACACTCGCATGCAACATGTCCGACAAGTTCTCCAAATTCTCCAAGAACACAAGTAGCAAGTCAAAGAGAAGAAATCATATTTTGGTCATCCTTCAGTACCCTATCTCAGCTTTGTGGTTAGCTCAGAGGGTATTCAACCAGATCCAGCTCACATCCAAGCATTGAAACAATTGCCTCTACCTTCTTCAGCTAAGGAGTTGAAAGCTTTTTGGGTGGCATCAATTTCTATAGTAAGTTCATTCCCTCTTTTTCAAATCTTTATCGACCTTTGCATCAGTTCTCAAATACTTCTTCTACATTCATCTGGACCAAAGAAGAAACTACTCACTTTGCTTAGCTCAAAGACGCCCTCTGGTCATCCCATGTTTTACATCAACGAGACCTCTCAAAACCCTTCATCATTAAACACTCTAATTATAAACASTTAATCATTCAAATCTCAAGTTCCAACCATTTTTAATTGAATGTTTGGCAAAATCGATCAGAAAATAAACCCATAAATACATCAACTAATGCCATAAGTGTTTTCAAATTTATGCTCAGAGAATCATGTCTTTCAGGATGTGATTTATTGAGCTTTTCAAAGACATCGATCTTTTTTCTAACCACTTTCCTGCAACAATTTAGGTGCGGGGAATTAGCATGGTTCAAAAAAATCCGGCGAATGGTTCCAAAGTCATGCTTTGTTTAGCAATCGTATCTTTGATATGAGCAGGTTGCAGGTGAGAGCTCCGGCTGTTTGTTTGGAAAGCTTATTGAAGGTAATGAGACACCCACATATTTTATGGTTTTACTATGAGATATATTCATTTTCTTCCCTCCCTTCGTGAAATCAAATAAATAATTGAGACTCCTTCCTACCTTACTGGATTCGTTTTTAAATAATCATATTAAAATTTTTAGCGTGTAAAGTTTCCATCTCTTCAGTTGAGGGAGTCTAATATTGGTGTTGACCTTTTACAGTTCCCAAAGTCCACAGAGAAGTTGGCGAACCTAGAAAAAATTGAGCTAAAAATTTTTAAAGGAACATTGTCGGAAGAGTTCTTTCATCTCTACTCATTGAAACACTTCTCACGATAGGGATGAAGTCATTACAACAAATTGACTTGTCTTTGTGCAAGGATTTGTAAATTCACATTCTTTGGGAACTTCACAAACCTCTAACAAATTGACTTATCATTGTGCAAGGATTTGTAAATGCTGTTGCCTTCCTTTCGAAATTAAAAAAATCTCCAACCTATTAACTTGTCTTAGTGTAAGAATTTGCAAATGTTGCCGCCATCCTTTGGAAATTTAATGAACTTCCAACATGTTCAACTGGTGGTGTGTGACACGTTGAAAATGATGCCAAGCTCCTTCATGAACTTGACTTGACTCAAACCTGGCGATTTGAGCAATTGCCCGGTATTGACCCTTTCTGGTGAAACACTTGGAAGTTGGGAATATAAACAAGCTTGGAGGGTTAAATTCTGTTGAGTGTCACAAAATAGAAGTATTGCTAGTCCAAGTCACACATGAGTATTCCTTAGAAGAACTAATTTTGGATTGTACAAAGTTAAAAGTATGGCCAAGTGCCATTGAAGACGTCAACAATGTGGAAATTTTGCCTTTTAACTTCTTCTCGGATAGTGAAGTGACATTTGCCAATCATGTTGACACAGGAGCATCATTGGGCTCCAATCTACATAAAATATATTTATATTATTTAGTTATTTAGTTTAATAGGAAAAATAATGATGGCACTATTGCTAAAGATGGACTACAAGCTATACTGGGAATTGTAGAGACAACTCACTAGGAGGTGAAGAGATACAAAGATGCAAATGCAAATTAAACAGTCTAAGAACAATTTATAAATGTAATGAATTATCAAAGAAGATGAGTTACAACAGTTTGCAATGAGAGAACAATTTGCAATAAGAGAAAAAGAAGATTTATCTACAGATCTGCAGCAGAGAAGGAGAAACAAAATACCATCTTGTGCTTACTAAATTCTACCATTCTCATCATCCTACTCTGTATATTTTGAAGAGTGGAGAGACTAATATATAGAGATTGCAATCAATGGGCCAAATTCACATATTATTCAATAAAGAGTTACATTCCATCCATTTCTTTATGTACAATATTAATTATGTCATATTAAGTTCTATATTATTTGCATAATGTACTCGCTTGCGTATGATACTTTTGCGTTGTTGGACTCTTACAAATTCTACCATCCTCATCATCCTACTTTGTATATTGTGAAGAGTGGAGAGAATGAGATCTCAAGATTGTAATCCAACCAAATTCACATATTATTTAATAAAGAGTTGCATTCCATCCATTTCCTTATGTACATTATTAATTATGTCATATTAAGTTCTATAGCATTTGCATAATGTACTAGCTTGAGTAAGCTACTTGTGCAGTTGTTGGACTCTTATAGTGTTGATCTAGAGTTCTGTAGCTTGTTAGAAAATTATAGAACTTAGTTGGTGCAACAAGTGAAGTGGTGTGAGAGCTCTGGTTGAAAATTTGTAGAAGTATAGTTGGGTTCCACTAGAGATTAGTTCTTGTGCAATAGTGGTAACAAGGTGACCTGAGAGAGGGTTATTTCAACTTGTTTCTATTGAAAAACAAGTGGTGGGATGAAGTGTTGAAAGAAAGGCCTGTGAATGGTTTTCTAGTTGAGGACTACAAGAAAACTATTAATACATCCCGACAAAGAGGAGTAGGTTGAGAAGGTGCAATCAACCATGAATTGGAGAAATTGAGAAGAAGAATCAAAGAGTTAGAGAATAAAAAAATTGGAGATGTTGGAGCCATAGTGGATTCAAAATTAGAAGATGAGAGGGAGGAAGAAATAAATGGTTATGAAAGAGACATAATCGAGATTTGATCTCATTTTTGATGGATAGAAATAATGCAAGGGTGGAAGTTTCTTGCTACAATGGCATTCTATAGGATGAGACTCTCAAGGGTAGCAAGGTATGTGAATGGATTGAAGTTCCAGATTGAAGCTGAGATGAGTACCCATTATTTCCGATCTATTGATGAAACATATTAGATTGATTTAAAGGTATAGGAAAATTTGAATAGGAAGTGGCAGTAGAATTGCATAGAAAATAATCTTAGAGGCAGAGGAAGAACTAAGAATGTAACAAGACATGATTTGGAAGGCGACATGGTAAATAAGATGACCATGTTGGCATGGTTTGGAAGAGGAAGCAGWAAGTATGCCAYTACTTGATACAGATGTGGAGTAGAAGGGGMAAAAAGCATTTTAATTCCTAGAGAAGCATAATTCCCTTTAACAATATTAATTCATAACAAAATCTCCACTACATAATATGGTAGTTGGGATATCTTTTGTTGTCTTCTTCTCTTTTCCAACTTTAATACCWACACAAAAGGTACACTACATAATTTGKSCCTTGCTACATCGCTTTTATTTCCTTTTCCCTTTTCCAATATTAATACTTAACATAGAGAAAGTGGGTATAATTCATAACCAAAGATACACTACATAATTTGGTAGTTGTGATGTCTCTTTTTATTTTCTTCTCTTTTCCAATTACAATATCTGACAAAAGATACACTACACAATTTGGGTGTTACTACATCCATTTTATTTCCTTTTCCAATATTAATAAGTAACATAGAGAAAGTGGCTAAGTGACCATAACTACACTCACTAGACATAACTCCTACATGAAGTAGAAGTACTCAACTACAAGCCCATTGAGTGAGGCACACCCAATCAATGTGGGGATTTCAAAACACTCAACCACTAACCCATACACTAACGGAAAAAAAAAGTAAATCAGTTATATTTGTGAGGCCAAAAACAATGGGAACTTATTTACTTACTAAGTAACAACCCATTGAGTAAGGCACACCCAATCAATGTGGAGATTTCAAAGCACTCAACCACTAATGGGCCAAGGAGGCTACCTAGGGGAATGCCCACCTAGGGTGAACAAGTCAATCACCTAGGCGCAACACTTCTTGACCTTTTGATGATGAATTAAATATATGTAAAATAAATGGTTTCCTTGGTATATAAGGTGAACCAGGACTAAAATAAAGCATTCTTACCTTTTCTTCTAAAGGTACGTGTCTTGGTTGTTTTCTTTTCTAAGTTTTCATTTTACATTCACATCAATTTCATTTTTAGGGTTTCTGAAGAATAACCAGTGCACCTTCCTTCATGGCTACCTCCTGGTGACTCTATTTTCCATGCTTCCACCTCTGAGAGAAAGCTTATCTCATTAGCTATCCACTCTCTTACGGAGAAAATCATTTCCTTTGAGTTTTCTGAGGTAGAAGGGAGGGCGCACCAACTGGGGTTTGCGCCCTTGCTGGTTTCTTCTTTGTGGGAATGAAGTGAGTGCGCCCTCTTCCATGGTTGCATTGGGCTTCTCCCAATAATCCCCAAAGGTCACTTTGAGATCACCAAAACCTCTTGGCCACTCTCGAGTCACCCCGGTCTGGATCCCCATTTGCTTGGTCACCCAAACTAATGGTGTGCCCCTATTCAGATTTGCGCACCTGAGGAGAGTTTTTGGTCAGAAGACGATCTATGGCTTGCGTGGTCAACTTATCATGTAGATCGCCTTCTTGGGAAGATCAATTGGTATCAGAGCCTCAATATCCATGGAAAATATTTTGATCTTGAAGATTGAGCCAAATTTGTTTTTGGGGGTTTTCATGAAATAATCTGCAGTTTGCCCATTGCAAGGTTTCCATTTTATGCAAGACGATCCACAGATCTCATAAGAACCAAGGGCGCCCACATATCCATTTCCACAAAGAGAAGCTCCATAGATCTAAAACAATACAAATCTCTCCCTCTAGATGAGTTCGAACTCTGTTGCCTCATGGTTTTGAGTCCTCTGTTCTCAAAACATAGTCTTCTGTTCAACATTGAAACCTAGGGGCACCTTTTCTTCTTAGCTGGCCTCACAATACCTCCACGCAAAGATCCTTTGGTAGTTGACTCAGATTCCAACACATCAAATCCCGTCCAAGATCTTGCCTCTGTCCTCAATGAGCTTCTCAGAATGCAACAACAAAACAATCCAGATCCATTCCGGTTGGACACTCAAATTCAACTACCCAAGTTTGTTGGGAAAACGAATGGTGAAATGGTAGATTCTTGGATCCATAGCCTATCCACCTATTTCAATACATGGCCAGGCCTTACTGAGGAAAGAAAACTCTAGATTTTCGCCTTGCAATTAGAAGGACTGACACAAACTTGGTGGGATACAGAGCAAGAGAAGAACACATTTGTGATAGAGATTGGGGATGCTCCAGAATCCTCTACTTCGCAACCCTTCAAAACCTGGCCTCGACTTTTCGAAGCTTTGAGAAATCACTTCTACCCACATGGGTATGTGCAATCCTTATGGATCAAATGGCACCAACTTCGACAACTCCCTTCACAAGGAGTGAAAGGCTACATAGAATTCTTCTGCAAGATGGGCCTCTCACTTCATGTTCCAGATCCAGAAGAGTTACTCATATTAAAACTTGTGGTTGGTTTATTAATTCAATTCCGTCGAGAAGTAGAGCTATTTGAAAATCCAAATTTAGATAAAACATTTTAGAGATCTTTGGCTCTAGAAAGGAAAGTCGCTCCTAGAGCTCGTATTCCTCAGTCCTGTTAATGTTTATGCCATTATTATAGTTCTTTTCATTTCATAAGATAAGAGCATAATAAGAACAAGATCACTGAGAAATACACATCCACAAGAGACACAACATTTATCCTGGGAAACCCTCTAGGGGAAGAAAACCCAGCAAAAACTTCCTTATCATAAATGGCTTATACAATGTTAAAGAGATAACTCAAACCAATACAGAAAAGTCCTCCTCAAGAGATGCGCCACCCTTCTTCTACTCTCTCCAACTTGTAATTGCAACTTGCCTCATGAGAGAATGAGCAAGTGAAGTGTGTGTAAGAAGTGAGGCGCTAGCCTCTTATTTATATCAATCTAGCACGTGTGAAGAGTCACCATCTGGTAGGTTCGACCTCTCACTCTGGGTGGGTAAACCCACCTTTAATTAATTCTGGCCCTTTCATTATAACTGCTAGGGCCGACTTCTTATTCTGCACTTTGTAATTGTTCGATGACCAATCCACAAAAGAGGATTTGGTCCTTATACAATTACCGACTTGATTAATCCTCAATGGGGATTAATCTAATAATAATAATATTAATAATGACATGATTAAATCCACAATGGGGATTTAATCCAATAACAAAATAATAATAATGATTAATCCACAATGGGGATTTAATCCAATAACAAAATAATAAGAATGCTCTTCGCAGTTACATTATTTCAACAAGTCCCAC
>JASDQU010027819.1:884-11882 GCA_032191745.1 Picea mariana | reverse complement strand
CGCCTCTCAAGCATCCAGCTCCCATCCCTCACCCTGCTTTCCACCTCCTCGGACTCAAAACTCCACACCCAATACAAATACAAGGACACCCTGGTGCTCATTCCACAAAACTACTTCACACAGATTGTCGAATCCTCCAAAATCTAAAAACCAAAAAAACTCTACTCTCTGAGCTCATTGCGCCTTCCCAGGTAGAAGATACTAAATAAGTTCCTCTGGACAATCCCACAGAATTAGATCCCTCATTGATTCTAATGACCCAGGAATATTCGAACGCATCCACCCAACACCTCTTCAACCATGACTGCCAAATAAAAAATGCCTTGGCTTTACTCATTATGGACAATGGAAGCTAGAAAAATTTGGTGTCTCAATCCCTTGTCAACAGCCTTAATCTTGTCACCGCTCCACATCCACAAACCTATCAACTCGGATGGGTCCAAAAGGATGGCCCTCGCCTCCTAGTTTCCAAGCGTTGTCTGTTCACTTTCACCATAGGCCAATTCAAAGATACTGTCCTCTGTGATGTCTCCCCCATGGATTGTGTGGATTTTCTTCTTGGTATCCCATACCAAACCCAAATAAATGCTATCTATCTAGCCAAATCCTGCCAGTACAAAATTACCAAAGAAGGCCACACTTATATCTTAACTGCAGCAAAACCCAAACCCCCTTCTACCAAAGAAAAAATCCCACATGTACACTTAAACCAATGTGTCTTTCTCTGTTTGGTGTGCCCAATAACACCAAACAATACAACGCACCTTGTTCTTGAAACTATGACTTCCCTCCTCCATGAGTTTGCATAGGTATTTCAACCTCCGGAGGGACTTCCCCCCTCCCACCACATTGATCTTTCCATTCATCTCATCCCCGAATCTACCTTACCTAATGCCCCTACTTACCGGTTGGCCCCAATAGAAACAGAGGAAATGGAAAGACAACTAACCGACCTCATCAACTCTAGCCACATCCAACCTTCATCTTCTCCCTGTTCTTTTGTTGCCTTTTTCATCCCTAAACGAGATACCTCAGAAATGTGCCTTGTCACTGATTACTGAGCCTTGAACAAAGACACAATAAAAAACCGGTACCCCCTTCCCCGGATTGAGGAACTACTCGAAACCTTCCAAGGAGCTAATTGGTTTACTAAATTGGATTTGACAGCTGGCTACCATCAAGTTCGAATGAACCCATATGATGTTTGGAAAACAGCGTTCAAGACCAAATTTGGTCTTTTTGAGTGGAAAGTCATGCCATTTGGTCTCACCAACGCCCCAACCACTTTCATGAGGCTCATCACTGAAATCTTCAGAGCACATTTGGGTCGATTTGTGGTCATCTACTTAGATGACATTCTCATCTTCAGTCGGACATGGGACACTCGCATGCAACATTTTCGACAAGTTCTCCAAATTCTCCAAGAACACAAGTTGCAAGTCAAAGAGAAGAAATCATATTTTGGTCAACCTTCAATCCCCTATCTCAGCTTTGTGTTCAGCTCAGAGGGTATTCAACCAGATCTAGCTCACATCCAAGCATTGAAACAATTGCCTCTACCTTCTTCAGCTAAGGAGTTGAAAGTTTTTTGGGTGGCATCAATTTCTATAGTAAGTTCATTCCCTCTTTTTCAAATCTTTCTCGACCTTTGCATCAGCTCTCAAATAATTCTTCTACATTCATCTGGACCAAAGAAGAAACTACTCACTTTGCTTAGCTCAGAGACACCCTCTGCTCATCCCATGTTTTACATCAACGAGACCTCTCCCAACCCTTCATCATTAAACACTCTAATTATAAACACTTAATCATTCAAATCTCAAGTTCCAACCATTTTTAATTGAATGTTTGGCAAAATCGATCAGAAAATAAACCCATAAATACATCAACTAATGCCATAAGTGTTTTCAAATTTATGCTCAGAGAATCATGTCTTTCAGGATGTGATTTCTTGAGCTTTTCAAAGACATCGATCTTGTTTCTAACCACTTTCCTGCAACAATTTAGGTGTGGGGAATTAGCATGGTTCAAAAAAATCCGGCGAATGGTTCCAAAGTCATGCTTTGTTTAGCAATCGTATCTTTGATATGAGCAGGTTGCAGGTGAGAGCTCCGGCTGTTTGTTTGGAAAGCTTATTGAAGGTAATGAGACACCCACATATTTTATGGTTTTACTATTAGATATATTCATTTTCTTCCCTCCCTTCGTGGAATCAAATAAATAATTGAGACTCCTTCCTACCTTACTGGATTCGTTTTTAAATAATCATATTAAAATTTTTAGCGTGTAAAGTTGCCATCTCTTCAGTTGAGGGAGTCTAATATTGGTGTTGACCTTTTACAGTTCCCAAAGTCCACAGAGAAGTTGGCGAACCTAGAAAAAATTGAGCTACAAAATTTTAAAGGAACATTGTCGGAAGACTTCTTTCATCTCTGCTCATTGAAACACTTCTCACGACAAGGATGAAGTCGTTACAACAAATTGACTTGTCTTTGTGCAAGGATTTGTAAATGCACATTCTTTGGGAACTTCACAAACCTCTAACAAATTGACTTATCATTCTGCAAGGATTTGTAAACGCTGATGCCTTCCTTTTGAAATTAAAAAAATCTCCAACCTATTAACCTGTCTTAGTGTAAGAATTTGCAAATGTTGCCGCCGTCCTTTGGAAATTTAATGAACTTCCAACATGTTGAAATGATGATGTGTGACACGTTGAAAATGTTGTCAGGCTCCTTCATGAACTTGACTCGACTCAAACCTGGCGATTTGAGCGACTGCCCGGTCTTGACCCTTTCTGGAGAAACACTTTTAAGTTGGGAATATAAACAAGCTTGGAGGGTTAAATTCTATTGAGTGTCACAAAATAGAAGTATTGCCTGTCCAAGTCACACATTAGTACTCCTTAGAAGAACTAATTTTGGATTGTATAAAGTTAAAAGTATGGCCAAGTGCCATTGAAGACGTCAACAATGTGGAAATTTTGCCTTTTAACTTCTTCTCGGATAGTGAAGTGACATTTGCCAATTGTGTTGACACATGAGCGTCATTGGGCTCCAATCTGCATAAAATATATTTATATTATTTAGTTATTTAGTTTAATGGAGAAATAAAGATGGCACTATTGCTAAAGATGGACCACAAGCTATACTGGGAATTGTAGACACAACTCACTGGGAATTATAGAGACAACTCACTAGGAGGTGAAGAGATACAAAGATGCAAATGAAAATTAAATAGTCTAAGAACAATTTATAAATGTATTGAATTATCAAAGAAGATGAGTTACAACAGTTTGCAATGAGAGAACAGTTTGCAATAAGAGAAAAGAAGATTCAGCTATAGATCTGCAACAGAGAAGAAGAAACAAAATACCATCTTGTGCTTACTAAATTCTACCATTCTCATCATCCTACTCTGTATATTGTGAAGAGTGGAGAGACTAAGATATAGAGATTGTAATCAATGGGCCAAATTCACATATTATTCAATAAAGATTTACATTCCATCCATTTCCTTATGTACATTATTAATTATGTCATATTAAGTTCTATAGCATTTGCATAATGTACTCGCTTGAGTAAGCTACTTTTGCGTTGTTGGACTCTTACAAATTCTACCATTCTCATCATCCTACTTTGTATATTGTGAAGAGTGGAGAGACTGAGATCTCAAGATTGTAATCTAGCCAAATTCACATATTATTTATCAAAGAGTTACATTCCATCCATTTCCTTATGTACATTATTAATTATGTCATATTAAGTTCTGTAGAATTTGCATAATGTACAAGCTTGAGTAAGCTACTTGTGCAGTTGTTGGACTCTTACAGTGTTGATCCAGAGTTCTGTAGCTCGTTAGAAAATTATAGAACTTAGTTGGTGTAGCAAGTGAAGTGGTGCGAGAGCTCTAGTTGAAAATTTGCAGAAGTATAGTTGGGTTCCACTAGAGATTAGTTCTTGTGCAATAGTGGTAACAAGGAGAACTGAGAGAGGGTTATTTCAACTTGTTTCTATTGAAAAACAAGTGGTGGGATGAAGTGTTGAAAGAAAGGCATGTGCATGGTAGTCTAGTTGAGGACTACAAGAAAACTATTAATACATCCCGACAAAGAGGAGTAGGTTGAGAAGGTGCAATCAACCATGAATTGGAGAAATTGAGAAGAAGAATCAAAGAGTTAGAGAATAAAAAAATTGGAGATGTTGGAGCCATAGTGGATTCAAAATTAGAAGATGAGAGGGAGGAAGAAATAAATGKTKATGAAAGAGAMWTAATCGAGATTTGATCTCATTTTTKAWGGATAKAAATAATGCAAGGGTGGAAGTTTCTTGCTACAATGGCATTCTATAGGATGAGACTCTCAAGGGTAGCAAGGTATGTGAATGGATTGAAGTTCCAGATTGAAGMTGAGATGAGTACCCATTAYTTCCGATCTATTGATGAAACATATTAGATTGATTTAAAGGTATAGGAAAATTTGAATAGGAAGTGGCAGTAGAATTGCATAGAAAATAATCTTAGAGGCAGAGGAAGAACTAAGAATGTAACGAGACATGATTTGGAAGGCGACATGGTAAATAAGACGACCATGTTGGCATGGTTTGGAAGAGGAAGCAGTAAGTATGCCATTACTTGATACAGATGTGGAGTAGAAGGGAAAAAAGCATTTTAATTCCTAGAGAAGCAGAATTCCCTTTAACAATATTAATTCATAACAAAATCTCCACTACATAATATGGTAGTTGGGATATCTTTTGTTATCTTCTTCTCTTTTCCAACTTTAATACCAACACAAAAGGTACACTACATAATTTGGCCCTTGCTACATCGCTTTTATTTCCTTTTCCCTTTTCCAATATTAATACTTAACATAGAGAAAATGGGTATAATTCATAACCAAAGCTACACTACATAATTTGGTAGTTGTGATGTCTCTTTTTATTTTCTTCTTCTCTTTTCCAATTACAATATCTGACAAAAAAATACACTACACAATTTGGGTGTTACTACATCCATTGTATTTCATTTTCCAATATTAATAAGTAACATAGAGACAGTAGGTAAGTGACCATAACTACACTCACTAGACATAACTCCTACATGAAGTAGAAGTACTCAACTACAAATTATTAGAACATGCTTTCCTTAGCTATTAGTTTCTTCGAATAATCTTACGTTGTTGTCATCTACTCGTCTCTTTTCTACAAAAAGACTATAATACTCTCACCATGGGAAACAAGAAAAGGGTTGAGATCTATGTAAGGATGTTGTCATCTACTCGTCTCTTTTCTATAAAAGACTATAATACTCTCACCATGAAACAAGGAAATTCCTTTTTCTATTTAAAAAAAAAAACTATAATACTCTCACCATGGGAAACAAGAAAAGAGTTGAGATCTATGTAAGGATTGCGTTGGGAAAATTTTGTTAGATAGTTATGCGAACGTAATTATTACCTATAAAGGTTATGATGAGATTATGTATTTATAGTGATATTTTCAATATGGTTGTGGTTTTAATATGATTGTGATTCTATGTGAAATGTGAAAGATTATTGCTAGAAGAATCTATAATTCAAATTGGGTTGTATTATTAGAGTGTCTAAAACACTTTATTAAGTTTATCTTTTTGTTCTAAGATACATGGTCTTCTTCCTTATTAAGCTTATGTAAGATCATAATTCTTTTATGCTCTAGTCAATTATTGAAAACATACAAATGATGGATAAAGGATTTTAGTAAACAAAAGTCATGACCATTGCATAATGTTATTATTTTTAAATGACAATAAATATAATTAGAAATTTGTTATGCCCATTTTGATTTTATTTCTCCTTTTTCAATTTTAATATATAATACAGGAAAAATGGATATATAACTTCACAAAATCAACATATATAAATTATATAAACTTTGATCATTCTAAACAATTTGATCATTTGAAAATATCCTACATAAATCAACATATATAAATTACATAAACTTTGACCATTCTAAACAATTTGGTCATTTGAAAATATCCTACATATGGAAGGATACTTTCTAATCACTATAACATGTATTGACATTATCAATCCAATATAACCTTTTCATATCACTCACTATTATGGGGTAGGTTTCTTTTACCAAATCACTTATAAGTGATAAGTTCATATGTTCCGCACTTGTTTTTATGAGAAACGATTCCATGATGATATTATATCTAATGATTATTAACATAGTAGTCTTGGATTTATATATGGAGRGTACTTTTGACTATTGGGAAAAGGTTTATCGAGTTATTGGATTTTTCTCAACTTGAATAGTCTWCCATTGTTATCTTCTACTCATCACTTTTCTATAAAAAGAGTAGAGCATTGTCACAATGGGAAYRGGGAGAATGGTTGCGAGCTACRTGAGAATWACATTGGTAAAATAATGTTAGATAGTTATGTGAAGGTCATGATAGCCAATGAGGGTTACATTGATATTATATACCCATGAGATGTGATACCTTAGACATGGTTGTGATGCCATGTAAAATACCATTTCCATAGGAACCTATAATCCAAACTAAGTTATACTATTAGAGGGCCACTACTCAAGTAAAACACCTAACCAAACTCGTCCTCTCGTACTAAGATATGGAGTCATCTTCCTTATCAACAGCGCATCTTGATATTTCCTCAATACCCAAATTAATGATTCAAATCATATAAATAATGGACAAAGGGTTTCAATAACCAAAGGTCATGACCCTTTCATATAATTATTATTTTTAAATCACAAATTACATAATTTGAAAGTTGTTACATCCTTTTTTTATCTTTTATATTTTCCAATATTAATATATAACATAAGGGAAATGGGTACATGAAAATCACTACATTCATTAGGTGTAATTACAAATTAAAAAAATAGAGTAACTTAATCCATGGATAAAGAAAGACTAGATTACAACCTGCACCAATTGATCTTTGCTCAATATTTTCACCCTTGAAACAAAAAACATTTTGCTTGAAAAGTCCAAATTTATGATGCCCAACAATTTTGGAATTGTTCTCCTCGTTTCTTTTTCTTTTCCATTTTCCACTATTAATTCATAACAAAAGATACTATGCATAATTTGATTTTGGTAGGTGTGATGTCCCTTTCTATTTTCTTCTCTCTTAGGATATTTTTTTCCTTTTCCCTTTACCAATATTAATTCATAACAGAGGCTACATTACATAATATGTCCAACAATTTTGTAGTTGTTCTCCCCCTTTTTTGTTTTCTTTTCCCACTATTAATTCATAACAAAAGATACATTGCATGATTTGATTTTTGTAGATGTGATGTCCCTTTCTATTTTTTTCTCTTCCAATAAATTTTTTTATTTTCCCTTTACGAGAAATAATTCATAATCAAAAGCTACACTACATAATATGTCCAACAATTTTGGAGTTCTTCTCCCCCTTTTTTGTTTTCTTATCCCTTTATAACAAAATAAACACTACATAATTTGATTTTGGTAGGTTTGATGTCCCTTTCTATTTTCTTCTCTCTTCCAATATTTTTTATTCTTTACCCTTTACCAATATTAATTCATATCCAAAAGCTACACTACATAATATGTCCAACAATTTTGGAGTTGTTCTCCCCCTTTTTTGTGTTTTCTTTTCTCTTTATAACAAAATAAGCACTGCATAATTTGATTTTGGTAGCTGTGATGTCCCTTTCTATTTTCTTCACTCTTCTAATATATTTTTTTTCCTTTTCCCTTTACCAATATTAATTCATAATAAAAAGTACAGTACATAATATGGTAGTTGGGATAGTACACTACATAATTTGAGCCTTGCTACATTGCTTTTATTTCCTTTTCCCTTTTCCAATATTAATACTAACAAAGAGAAAGTGGGTATAATTCATAACCAAAGCTACACTAAATAATTTGGTAGTTGTAATGTCTTTTATGATTTTCTTCTCTTTTCCAATTATAATACCTAACAAAAACTAAGCTACATAATTTGAGTGTTACTACATCCCTTTTATTTCCTTTTCCAATATTAATATATAACATAAAGAAAGTAGGTACGTGACCATCATTACACTCACTAGACATACATGAAGTAAAGATACTCAACTACTACATTCACTAGACATAGGCTACATAATTTGAGTGTTACTACATCCATTTTATTTCCTTTTCCAATATTAATATATAACATAAAGAAAGTAGATAAGTGACCATCACTACACTCACTAGACATACATGAAGTAAAGATACTCAACTACTACATTCACTAGACATAACTCGTACATGAAGTAAAAATACTCAACTACAAGCCCATTGAGTGAGGTACACCCAATCAATGTGGGGATTTCAAAGCACTCAACCACTAAACCATAAAAAGTCGAGAAAGAAAAGTAAATCAGTTATATCACTAAACCATAAAAAGTCAGGAAAGAGAAGTAAATCAATTATATTTGTGAGACCCAATCAATGTGGAGATTTCAAAGAACTCAACCACTAACCCGTAGAATATCACAGAAAGAAAGTAAATCAGTTATATTTATGAGGCCAAAAACAATGAGACCTTATTTACTAACTAAATAACAGTTAAATTTAAAATCATAACAATTTTTTTTAATCAACTTCAATCAATTTCTTTCCAAAACCAGGTATAAAAATTGTTTAAATGGTCTAAAAATGTTTAAAATGAACGTAAAATTTCAGTACCACTATTTAACTCAATTTTTTTTACAAAACTCGTGAAACTTTGTTTAGAATTGTACCTCAATTGAGTGGTACTTCGTCAGTGAAACTCAACTCCTAATCGCCCCCAAACAGGATGGGTTTGTACACAAATTACCTACTAAACTACCAAAAATCAATACCATGACGTGCGTAGCCATGTGCTATAGAGACGTACTATAGGCACTTTAAACAGCAGTCAAACGTAGAAGCATACCTACTCTGATCTGATCTCAGTACCTACTGCTAAATGGACATTCGGCTCTGATCTGATTTCAGTACCTAATAATAAAATGGCATTCTGCTCTGCTCTGATCTCAGCACCTACTCATAAATGGGCATTCATTTGAATCGTCTGTTATTCATCTAACTGATATCGAAAGAATGGCCGAGAAAGTGGTTCCTGTTAGTCGTTGTAGCCACATTATTGAGTGCAGCGTTCATGATTAAAATGTCCTCCAATGGATTTGAAGATATCTATCGATGTGGAATGCCATGGATATTGTTAACTTTGCACTCAATAGTATGTTTGCCAATGGCTCCATTTACTATCTTCTTATTCTCGATCATAAATTAAGCAGTAAATTAAATAGTCTGGCTATCATTACAGGAGTGTATTAAACAGGTTAGAGATTTGCTAGTGTGTCTGAAACTTTGTCAGTGATATTTTAAGTTTGTGTGATCTTTTTTAGTCATGAAGATTTGGTGGTTTTTAAAGATATGGTGTTTCTTTCGGTGCTATTTTGAAGAGATGATTTTCTTGGTTATTTGTTTCCATTGCATTGTTTTGGTCTTATAATTGAACTCAGGATTGTCCTTCAAGGTGAATTCTGATAATTGATATTTGAGCTTAAGGGTTTTAACATGAATAAGGTAAATTTTCTGGGTTTTTAGCATGAATAAGGTAAACTCTGTGAAAGTCTTATTATTATTTGCTCTTCTATGTATTATTATTATTTACCCTTCAAATGATTAGAAGAAGATTTTTAATAAAACTAAAAAATTTAAATTTATCTCAAAGTTTTTTTTTTCAACTATTTTAAGTTTCATAAAATGAGTTTTTCAGTTATGTATATGTGATTTCATTACTTACAAATCTATGTAGGTTGAATGATAGCAAACTAATTCACTCTTTCCGATTCAAATATAGAAAACTAACTCACTATTTTCAACTCACCTGTTCTGATCGAAATATAGAAAACTAACTCACCCTTTTCAATTCAAATATAAGAGAAAAACATATAAGCTATGATTAGGAGTTACATTATGCTTATCACATATCTAAATAATGGATATAAATCAGTTTATCTTTTTCAAATATAATGAGGGCATTACTTACAAATCTATGTAGGTTGAATGATAGCAAACTAACTCACCTTTTTCAATTCAAATATAAGAGAAAAACATACAAGTTAAGATTAGGAGTTACACTATGCTTATCACATATCTAAACTTATAATATATCTAAATAATGGATATAAATCAGTTTATTTTTTTCAAATATAATGAAAAAAAACCTATAACTTAATCTTAGGAATCACATAATATAATAATAATAATAATAATAATAATAATAATAATAATAATAATAATAAGAATGTATTTTTAAAGTTATTGTAGATATCAAATTGGTGTATGAAACCCCTCTACTTATAATCTCTTAGGAAAAAACATGTATGTTCTTAACCATTAGAATGATTAAGTATCATATTTAAAAATAATAGAAAACAATTAATTTTAAAATACATTGTTTATAATTAATAAAAAATTATCTATATTATATATTTTTAATGATTATTTAATATATTTTTTCCAAATTATTAATGTTAACTAAACCTTAAAATTATTACATAAAATATATACAAAATTTAAGAGATTTTCTTTATTTATAAAACTTTACATTTAGATATATATTTATGTTTATGCACTAGTTTTGTGTATAATTTTAAGATTTTGTTAACTTTCATAGATATATAAATAATCATTAAAGATTTCACATAAATAATTTTATAATAATCCAAATTAATCATTAAAAACTATACATAAATAATTTTCTAATAATCTAAATTAATTATTAAAAACTTCACATAAATAATTTTTTAATAATCTAAACTAATCATTAAAACTTTACATAAATATTTTCTAGTAATCCAAACTGTCCCTTACATAATACATCTATATACATACGAACTGTTATGAGAATGGTAAAGTGATCTTAGTTTTGTGAAAGCTTATGATTATTTAGACACCAGTTATATATATATATATATATATATATAT
>JASDQU010027818.1:24327-36925 GCA_032191745.1 Picea mariana | reverse complement strand
ATAGGAATAAACATTTATCCCCTCAATCCCCCTCTCTTGTGGAATCATAGCCCCCTATAACTCTAGTCCTTGTCCGTCTAGCAGCTTGCAATGTGTTTATTATTAATAATGATAAAAAAATTACATTTCTTGGGCACACTGGACTTTTAATAATTGTTTGGGAACCCTAGCCTCTCAGCATTGTAACAATACATCATTTAAAATGGGGGTTCAAAAGATGGGGTGTTACATCCCCTCCCCCTTATTTTGGCACTGTCCTCAGTGCATATACAAAATAGAGATCAAAATATCAAATTTATTCAAAAATCTGTGGGTACTCTGCCCGCATGGAATCTTCATTCTCCCAGGTAGCATCTTCAGGACCGTAGCAGGTCCACTGAACTTTTACCAACTCTATAAATTGATTCCAGATCATTTTGAGTTTTCTATCCAATACCCGCACTGACTGAACCTGAAAATCTCCCTCCGTCTCTACCTGAATCAAATGCCAATCAATAACATGGTTAGGGTCATGTACATATTTATTTAGTAAAGATACATGAAATAAATTATGCACATTCATGGAAGCAGGAAATGCAAGCATGTATGCAACTAGCCCTATTCTGTCCAATATTTCAAATGAAAGATGGAATTTGGCTGCCAGCTTTGTACAACTACCCAATTTCAAAGAGATTTTCTTGGGATTCACTTTCAAAAGTACATGCTCCCCTACTTTAAATTCTCTAGCTGTCATGTTCTTGTCTGCATAAACTTTCTGTCTATCCTGAGCTGCCTTTAAATTCTGCTTGATCTTAACCACCTGGTCTTCCATGTCCTTGAGCAACTCCGGCCCAAGTACCACTCTATTTTCCGGATTGTCCCAGCTTACTGGAGTATCACATTTCCTACCATACAAGGCTTCAAACGGGCTCATTCTTAATGAATATTGATACCCATTATTATATGCAAACTTAACCAAGTGTAAGTAATCTTCCCACTTAGATGGCTTATCCATCACATAAATTCTCAACATATCTTCAATTATTCAATTAAATCTCTCTGTTTTCCCATCTGTTTGGGGATGATATGATGTGATAAACTTTAGATTTGTGTCAAATCCTTAAAACAATCCCCCCCAGAAATTGGAGGTAAAATTTGTATCTCTGTCTGAGACGATTGTCCTAGGTATCCCATGCAACCTAGAAATTTCCTTCATGAAAATTTCTGCAATATTAGCTGCTGTATGCGTTGTCTTCACAGGCACAAAATGAGAAACCTTTGTTAACTTTTCAACCACCACCATGATTGAATCATGTTTCTTATTCGTTCTGGGTAATCATGTGATGAAATCCATGGTGATCACTTCCCATTTCTTCTCTAGAATTGGCAATGGCTGCAGCAAATCCGTTGGGTGCCTATGCTCAACCTTCACCTTTTGACATTCCATACATCGAGTGATGTAATCAGCAACATCCTTCTTCATTCCCTGCCAAAAGAACTGGCTTCTTACTACTGTAATTGTTTTCTGGTAACCAGGATGTCCAACATAAGGAACATCATGCATTTCCTTCAGTACCAAATTCCTCAGTTCTCCAAAACTAGGAACATAGATTATATTTTTATGCATGATTAATATGTCTTCCGTTATCTCATACTCCTTTATTTTTTGTTGTACATCTCCTTGCTGTAAGCTTTCCTTTACCTGTAGGTAATGGTGGTTTGTAACAAGACCATCTAAAATTTTTCTCTTCAAGTTTGACTTATGCATACTGAAAACAGTAGCATGCATGAGATGCACTGCACTCTTCTACTAAGTGCATCGACAACTTTATTCTCCTTTCCTTTGATATGCTTGATATTGAAGTCATATTCACTTAAAAATTCCAGCCATCTTGTTTTCCTGGCATACAAGGTTGGTTGTTTAAAAAGATACTTCAGGCCAATGTGGTCTGTCCTTAATTTGAATTTCTTCCCCATGCGATAATGCCTCCACATCCTCAAGGCGTGAACAATGGAATCAAGTTCCAAGTCATGCATGGCATAGTTCCTCTCATGCTCCTTAATATTTCTATACTCATATCCAATGACATGTCCATTTTACGTGAGGACTCCCCCAAGTCCTTCCTTACATGCGTTTGTACATACCACAAAACTTTCATTTGGGTCAACAATCTTTAACACACATGCACTAGTAAGTAATTCCTTTAACATATTAAAATTATTTTCACACTTGAGTGTCCATTCAAATTTAGTTCCCTTCTTTTGCAAAGAAGTGATGGGATGAGAAATCTTAGAGAACCCTACTATGAACCTTATGTAGTAGCCAACTAATCCCATAAAATATCCGATGTCTGACACATTTCTAGGTGTTGGCCATCCTCTAATGGCTTCTATCTTCTCTGGATCTACTTCTATTCCCTACTTTGAAATAATGTGTCCCAAGTAATGGATTTTCTTTTGATAAAAATAACACTTACTCAACTTGGAATACAATTGATTTTCTCTCAATACTTGCAACACCAGTCTTAAGTGATGTTCATGCTCCTCTTCAGACTTAGAATAGATAAGTATGTCATCTAGGAATACTATGACAAACTTATCCAAATAATTTTTGAATATGTCATTCATTAAGCACATGAAGAAAACTGGTGCATTGGTCAGTCCAAATGGCACCACTACAAATTCATAATTCCCATACCTGGTCCTAAAGGCTGTCTTATGAATGTCTTCTTCCTTGATTCTTACCTGATGGTATCCTTTCCTGAGGTCAATCTTTGAAAATATCTTTGCTCCTGTTAACTGATCAAAGAGGTCATCAATTCAGGGTTAGGGGATACTTGTTCTTTATAGTGTACTTGTTCAACTGTCAGAAGTCAATACACAGCCTCAAGGTTCTATCCTTCTTTTTGACAAAAAGTATTGGTGCTCCCCAAGGTGAAACACTTGGATGTATGTACCCTTTATTCAACAATTCCTCCAACTACATTTGTAATTCTTTTAACTCTGGTGTGCTCATTCTGTAAGGTGTTTTTGACACCGGGGCAACTCCTGGCACTAAATCAATTGAGAAATATATCTCCCTTCTTGGTGGCAATCCGGGTATTTCTTGGAATACATCTTCAAATTCTTGTAGTACCAAGAAATCTTCAAGGCTTGGACCTTTTGTATTATCCGGCTCTTCCACATGAGCTGCATACAATTGACATCCTTTCCTATAACATATTTTTAGTTGTAAGGATAAAATATCCCTTATAGAGATGGGTCTTGGAACTCCTTTCACAGTGATCTATTTTCCATTTCCATCAAGACATGTAAATGTCGTGTTATGACAATCTAGGACAACATGATGCTTTTCCAGCCAATCCATTCCAATCATAATATCATAAGACCCCAATGGTATGATATTTAGATCAATACTAGTATTCACACCATTAAGACTTATGGAACANGTAAGGTGTTTTTGACACCGGGGCAACTCCTGGCACTAAATCAATTGAGAAATATATCTCCCTTCTTGGTGGCAATCCGAGTATTTCTTGGAATACATCTTCAAATTCTTGTAGTACCAAGAAATCTTCAAGGCTTGGACCTTTTGTATTATCCGGCTCTTCCACATGAGCTGCATACAATTGACATCCTTTCCTATAACATATTTTTAGTTGTAAGGCTAAAATATCCCTTATAGAGATGGGTCTTGGAACTCCTTTCACAGTGATCTGTTTTCCATTTCCATCAAGACATGTAAATGTCTTGTTATGACAATATAGGACAACATGATGCTTTTCCAACCAATCCATTCCAATCATAATATCATAAGACCCCAATGGTATGATATTTAGATCAATACTAGTATTCACACCATTAAGACTTATGGAACAACTTATGACCATGTCATGGATTCTTCTTTTGGTTCCAATGGCTAACTGAAACAAACTTGCTTTTCCAAGTTTACTTTTCTCCAAATGTAATCTATCCACTATCTTAGGATCAATGTAACAATGAATTGCTCCTTAATCAATCAAAATATAAGCAGACTTATTTATGATCTTACCTTCCACATCGATCATATTGGACTAGTACTCTACTTTTCGATCATTTTAAGCTACATAGATTCTTCCCATATCTTCGAATGTTGTGGCTTCTTGGATGTTGTGCATAGTATTCACTCTGTCCTTTCTGTGTGGGAAATCCTTGTACAGATGATCTTCCTTGTATCCCCAACATTGGATTGGTGGTCTTCTCATTTTTCCCAAGGAATCTTCCTTCTTGGAATCTCCCTTAGCACACTGATCTTGATGATTTCTATTAGGCTCATTCCTATTGAAGGGAGGTTTGAATCCTTTCCTCCTCTGATCAGAATTCACATTTTTCTTGTCCTTCCAATATTTCTGTAGGGATTCTCTTCCCTAGCCTTGATCATACAGGTATTTATCCTTCTTGATGGCCTCCGTCAAGGTCTCGGGTTCATCATACTTTATACTTTCCTTACAAAAGGCTGGCAGTCCACTTAGAAATCTCTGTATTTTCACTTTCTCATCACTAATGAACTTGAAATACTTTAACAATCCCAAGAAATTATTCTCGTACTCTGCCATAGTCATGCTTCCCAACCTGAGTTCAAAGAATTCCTGGATTTTACTGTCATAGAAATAATATGAGAGATACTCCTTCTGGAAGTACTTCTTGAACTACTTCCAAGTGATCCTACTTTCATTAACATGTTCCACTTGTTTCAGTTAGTCCCACCACATTGCATCTTTTCCATGCAAATGGTAGGTGAAAATCCTGTCTTCCAAGTTGGATAAATAGTTATGCAACTAAAAATATATTCTGAGCCCAAGCAACCATGCTTCGACATCATCTTCCCTTTCTCTTTCACTCTCAAAGGAAGGTGGCTTGAGCTTCCTCAACTCTCCTTGCAAACTATCTACCTCTTGTTTCCTTCTTTGGTGTCTGACATGAGACACCTCTAGACTACTTATGATATCTTTTGATGCATAGAATTTTTTTTCTAAGTAAGGAGGTGAGTGGTGTCCATGAGATCTGCTAGCACTTCTGGAATAACCATATCTTCCATGATCATCCCTTCTTTCATGGCACCTGCCTTCTTCCTCTTGTATTGAGTTTGATGCTTTCTTCATTTGTCTCTGCAACTGAATTAAACTCTACAAAACTCGAGCATTTATCTAAMTTTTCTCTCTCATCATTMTCTCGTTGTCTTCTTTGTATCTCTGCACTTCCATMTTCAGGATTCTTACCATTTCTATTAAYGTTTCTTGCTCTCCTTTTCCCTTGCATCCATTGGACTTTGTCTCTACATTACCAACTCTGGTATTTTTTCCTCCGACCTCCTTATCATGACTGGAGGCTCCCTCACCTTCTTCCATTTCCTCAATACACATCCTGAGTAGATGTGTTTAAACCCCTTAATTCTTCAAAATGTGAAAGTGACCATTTTGTTAGAATTATGCATATCATAAACAAAAATTTCCAAACCATGCTACATATCTTTTTTTTTTTTTTCATGGAGATCATATCCCCATTCTCTGAAAATAATAGTGTACTATTATCCTTAGCTAACACATAATTTTATCCTATATAGGCGCTTCCTTCAAACCACCTTCCCAGGTGACCATGACTAGAAACTGCGGCTAAATCCTTCCTTAGAACTTTTCTATCTCGAAGACCACCAATTCGGCCCTTAGCCCTCCTTCCCTCAGCTCTCAATCTACATATGACCATGGCCATGAACCTATGCTTAGATTAAAAAGTGTTTGTCCAGATCTTCAAAACTTTCATCCAGGACCGGATCAACGGTCCTCGTACTCTTTCATGATCAACGATTGAGATCCACTTCGGGACTCCATGCTTCAGGAGTCTCAACTTTCCTCACTTGCCTCCTCCCGGAGTTCATGATCTGTCGACGGGTGTCCTCCCATAGATCAACGACTGTGAATCTCTTTAGATATTCAAACTTTAGAAGTTTCAAACTTTCCTACTACACCTTCTCCTGGGGTTGTCTTACCCAAATTCAACCATCCTTCGATGTGTGTCTTTTGGAATCAACGGTCGATATGTACTCTGGCCTTCGTACCTTTGGGATTTTTTGACCCAACACAACCTGTCACATCCTTCCCCACTAGAGTGCCTAGTTTTTGGACTGCACGATCTGTCACAATGTGGTGAAATACTGGAAGCAGACACGTGGCCCAATCGGGTGGGTGACATGTGTCACGTTCTAACTGACATTTCAATACTCCATATGCTAAAAAATTACTGACACGTGACACACATCCCATGTGTCCACGTCATCCCAGGTGAAATCTGCAAGCCACGAAACTTTGAGCATTCTAGGATCCACATCACCTCTAGGAGATGTCATCATGTCCCATCACTTTGGCTCTTCAGGCTTCAAGACTTCGGGAGTTTCCATAATGGCACACTTCCAATTCTCCCGAACTCTGAATTCCTGAATTGGCCAATCTATCACAATGTGTCCTCCTAGATCGGATGACTAAGTTTCACTTCAGGTCTTCACCCAAAGTCCATGGATCTACACCACATGTCCTCCTTAATCTGAAGGTTGAGGCTTATTTCAGGTCTTCAGACTTCAGAAATCTCAAATTTCAAAAATTATTTGCCCCCACTGGCTTTAATCTGAAGCCCTGGATTTGGTGACGCATGGCTATCGACAGATTGATGGCTGAGATCCTTTCAGATCTTCAGGTTATGTAAATCTCAAACTTCAAACCTCCTTGAAGTACACGGGATTCTGCCACGTGTCCTCTTGAATCGGATGGTTGAGGCTTGCTTTGGGCCTTCACTTGAAATCCACAGATTTACGCCACGTCTCTTCTGAATCAGATGACCCAGATTCACCTCGGACGATCCTACGCTTGAGATTTACTCTGGACGATCTGGCAACTAAGATCTATTTCAGATGACTAGACGATCGATATTTACTTCAGTTCTCCAGCTCTCCAGGCTTCAGGATTTTCAAATATCAACTGAAAACCTCTCAAACATATTTCTCCAGAGTTACTGATCTGCTGACACGTACCTCTTGGTGATCAATGGTCAGGATCTACTTTGGCTATATGGAGCTTCGATGTTTGAGCACTAGTAAGTCACATCATTGCATGCCTTTCAATTTTTAGGGGCACACAATCATGGTTTGGAGTGACCCACGTTTCGCCCCATAATTCTCCTGATGCTGACACGTAACCCCTTGGTGAAACCGTGTTTTGGATTGCAGGACTTCCTTGGGAAATTATCTCCAATGCAACTTGGTTACCCATAATGCCTCATGTCCATTGATCTCCCTCTCCAATGGGATCTAAGGGTTGTGACCTTAGCCCTTGCTTTCTTTTCATCGGATGACCCTTATTCACCTTTCCTCCGATCCAATGATCCCGAATCTCTCCTTATCCTACAGTGGCGATCGCTCCCGAATTCGAAGGGGACAGTCACGATCCTTCAAACCCATTACAACAGGTCTTTGGTGATCTAACTCCTACATTGATTTTGCAATGCCATTCCTCCTGAGATTTTTAACTTCACGGTCAGAATTCGATCTCGACCCCGAGACTCTGACCAACAGACCCGATCCATACCGGCCTGGTGTTTCAACTAGAAGCTCTGATACCAAACTCTAACATCCCCAGCCACCCACAGGTCAGGGCATGCTACCTACAAGCCCACCCTTGGACTTTGTACTCTTACCGATACCTTATTTTATTAATAAGAATGCATAATATACAAGATTTAGTGACATGCACAACAATATCCAACATGCATGCATAATCTAAGATTTAGTTAAAAGATAATTAAAATAGATAATGAAATACATTCATACATAGATAATAATATCACAACAGAGAGAACTTATCTTTATAAAAAGGAAACACYAATTGGCTACAGACCAAGGACGTTCCACCCAACTGTAGACACCATTKCTCCAAATCTCAACAACARTGTCACCCTCGAGCYAGGGTTGTGAATCCACAAGGACGGTTGCAGAGTGTACTTGGGTTCCCAAACCAGTCAACTCTCAAGCTCTCACAAGTTTCCCAGCACCCACAACAATCCARGTACCCAACTCTCTTCTACCCAGCTTGTATGGCCCAAGGGAATGGACCTCCACCCTTCTCTACCATGCAGTCCCTYARGTAGTCCTTCTCCTTTTTCCAGGGCCTCCARCACARCTAGTCCAGAATCTCAATGATGGRACTCTCAGGACTTGCAGTTGTGAGMAAAACAGGGCACATGCCAATGCATCTCAGACATGCAGGCCCCAGGTCATGGATGGATTGCACCAACAACCATTACAACCAACTATCCCRTGGCTAATTCTCAGCAGTTCCTTTCCCTTTTTCCAAGCCAAGACGCAGGTGAGGATGGATCAATGGATGGGTAAGTGAGTGCATGGAAGGGCATGAKGGAAATAATGGTAMGRATGCAGGAGTGAAGTAGCATATGAGCCAACGACCAACCCCAYAATCAGACCAGGGATGGGTTTAAGTATTTTTGTGGGGAATAAAGAACCTCCTAGCCTTCCCCAAGAATCTCATGTAATCGATCCCCTCCCTTAGGAAAAAAGGGTAATTAACATAGGAATAAACATTTATCCCCTCAAGCCCCCTCTCTTGTGGAATCATATCCCTTTATAACTCTAGTCCTTATCCATCTAGCAGCCAACAATGTGTTTATTATAAATAATGATCAAAACATTACATTTCTTGGGCACATTGGCCTTTTAATAATTGTTTGGGCATGCTGGCCTCTCAGCATTGTAACAATACATTATTTAAAATGGGGGTTCAAAACTCGGGGTGTTACAATTGAACTCTTGTGCGATTTGACCCGCAAGAAAACTCGATCGCCAACTTCATAATTACGGTCAACAAGATGTGCATCGACATAAATTTTCTTATGATCTTGCACTTCTTTAATTCTTTTCTTATCATTTTCATTTGTTCTTCCATTTCTTGGATTGCTTCTGGTCCTACTAGGACCCTATTCTCAATTCAATCCCAACTCAATGGCATCCGACATGGTCAATCGTAAAGAAACTCAAATTGTGCCATCTTAATGGTACTTCGATAGCTGTTGTAGTATGAAACTCTACTAGTGCAAGAACTCTTCCCAACTCTTATGTTGGTCCATCATGTACATATGCAACATATCTTCCAAGATTTTTTTCATTCTTTCTGTCTTCCTGTCTATCTCAAGGTGATATGTTGTGCTAAAGTTCAGTTGTGTCTCGAAGGCCTCTTGGAAACTTGTCCAAAATCGTCCTATAAACACTAATCCTCTATCAGATATGATCCTTTTAGGCACTCCATGTAATCTCACAATCTCTTTGATAAAAATTCTAGCTATGTCTAGCACCTGATACGTCATGCGCACATAAATAAAATGTGAACTCTTCGTCAGAGTGTCAAGTACCACCAAAATCGAGTCGTGCCTCCTTTCCATCAACGACAATCCAACAATGAAGTACATCAAAATGACCTCCCATTTTGATTCCAGAATAGCGTGTGGATGTAGTAATCATGTTGGATGTCTATGTTCAACCTTCACTTGTAACATTCTATACATATCACCATGTAGCTAACTATGTTCTCCTTCATTCCCTTCCAAAAGAATAATGGCTTAAGGTCTGCCCTCATCTTCATGACTCCTAGATGAGCCATGTACACTTCTCTATGAGCTTCGTTTAAGATCAAAATTCTCAATCCGTCGTTAGGAGATACGTAAATCTGGTTATTATACCTCATCAATCCGTCATTGTCCAATGTATATCCTTCAATCCTTGGTACCAACATGGTGTCTTGTCAGATATTTTCCTTAACCTCTTTATACCAGTCATCGTTGAATTGTATCGTTAGAATATTTTCTCGAAGATTCATCTGAAGAGGTATCACCAAAAATATGCGTGGTCTCTGACTCAATGCATCTGCCACTCTGTTCATTGTTCCTTTTATGTAAGTAATATCAAAATCGTATTCTCTAAGAAATTTTGACCAACGCCTTTGTCGCATGTTCAAGTCACTTTGCATAAAAAAGTATTTCTAACCACAATGGTCTGTTTTTATTTTGAATTTACATCCAATCAGATAGTGTCTGCACACTCTTAGGGCATACACAATGGCCAATAACCACAAATCACGTGTCATATATTTCTCCTCATTCACTCTTAATTTCCTTGAGTTGTAAATGATCACCCGATCATCTTGCATCAAGACTCCACCTACGCCTTGCTTGGATGCGTCTGTGCATACCAAGAATTTCTAGTCCATGTCGGGGACTTTTAGTATCTATTTTTTTGTCAACAACTCCTTGAGCCTTCAAAATGATTCCGTGCATTTCTCAGTCCATACAAACTTCTTGTTTTTCTTCTGTAATTCCGTGATCGGATTTTCTATCTTCGAAAAACCCCTTCGACGAACTGTCGATAATATCCTACTAAAACCATAAATCTACATACTTTTGGTACATTCATCGACATAGGCCATTCCATAAAATCCTCTACCTTCGCTGGATCCACAATGATGCCTTCACCAGAGTTAACATTCCCTAAGTAATGAATCCTCGATTGATAAAAAGAGCATTTCGACAGTTTCCCGTATAATTTGTTTTCTCATAAACACTATAGTACCAAGCATAAATTTTCATCATGTTCTTTTGTCGTCCGAGAATATATCAATATGTCATCAATGAATACCTGAAAAAAATTGTCCAGGTATTCGTGAAACACCCCATTCATCAAGCTCATGAATACCCCCGGGGTGTTTGTCAGTCCAAACGGTAAAATGGTAAACTCATAATGTCTGAACCTCATCTTGAATGCGGTCTTAGGAATGATATCCTTATCTCAAGTTGATCTTCAAAAATAAAGTTGTGCCCTTCATTTGGTCAAAAAAATCATCTATTCTTGGGAACAAATATTGGTTATTAATTATTTCCTTGTTCAATTGACGATAGTCAATATAGAGTCTCCACGACCCATCTTTCTTCTGTATGAAAATAGCAGTCACAACCCAAGGTGACACACTTGGATGTATAAGTCACAGGTCCAACAACTCCTTTATTTGCATTTTTGATTCCTAAAACTCAAGCATTGACATCTGATAAGGATCTCTTGCTATCGGTTCAGTTCCATGTTTCAGGTCGATTGTAAACTCCGATTCTCTTTCGGGTGGAAAACCCGGTAAATCTTTTGGAAACATGTCATCTAACTCTCATACTACCAAAAGGTTTTCTAACCCTTCTGCCTCTCCTTTGTCATTTAGTTCTAATATTTCATATAACTTGCATTACTTGCGCATGATCTTCTGTAGTTGTAGGGAAGAAATGAACCTCAAGGACACTCCCTGGTTTCTTCCTACAGTCACTCTTCTATGTCCCTCATCATCGGTCAAACTCAATCGTTTCATCTTATAGTTGAGTATCGCATCATGCGATATCAACCAGTCCATACCGATCACTATGTCATAAGATCCTAATATCATGACATATAGGTTGGCCTTCGTTACAAAATATTGCAAGTTAAGGCTACAATCCATAACCTTTCCTCTGACCTTCTGCTTGGCACCTGAATCCATTTCCATGTATGTAAATTTGTCCTGTTCGATTTCCTTTACCTTAATTATTTTTAGCACTACACCAGAAATAAAGCTCTTTGTAGCACCAAGATCTATCAAAATACTAAATTTTTGGTCAACGATGGTACCTGATGTCTTGAGAATAGTGGAATGGTGCTCGGCCTAGCAGTTATTCACTACTGCATGAATCCGGTGGGCCTTGCCCAAATCTCCAATTGTAGTGTGTTAGGCTGACCCGACTGCTCTGTCCCTCTCAACTAGACAGTCACACTAGTAATGTGACTCTCTACATCCAACATCTAGTCTTCGGTTTAGTTCTCTTGGTCCCCGAAGTAGGAGTTGTTGGCCTGCCAGCCTGAAATCCTGGTCTATTCTACTGAACATTCCTAGACAACTATTGTTGCATGTGATGCTTCTGCTGATGTTGTGGTCCTCTGTAGGGAGTCCTCTACTGAGGATTCAGTCATCGTGGTGTCATGAACATGGATCCTCTCGATGTATCTCAATACCTTGATGTGTGTCTCGCTGGTGTCTAATGTTGTTGCACACCTACTGTTGTCTTCCCAGATGGTCTTGCAGGAGTCCTACCCTAACCCCTGTTGGTGAACTCTTCCTCTATTATGAGGGCCTTCTGGACTGTGTCATGCAACGTATATGGCATCAGGATCCTCACCTTTGCACGAATGTTTAAGTTAAGGGAAAACACAAAATTGTTGACCTTTAACTTCTCCGTGCTCAGATGTAGAGAATACCTAAGCAACTCCATGAATTGAGCCTCATACTCCGACACCATATGACCACCCTGTCATAAGGCAATGAACTCATTTAGCTAGCACTCAATGAATTCCTCCGATAAATACCTCTCCCGAAACCGCTCCACGAACAATTCCTATGACATGTCTTCGATGACCATGTTCAGTTATGGTAGGAGCGTCTTCCACCATAGAAGAGCGCTCCCCTTCAAATAAAAGACCACCATGTAGAATTTCATGTTGGAGGTGTAGTCATGAAGT
>JASDQU010027814.1:39541-55361 GCA_032191745.1 Picea mariana | reverse complement strand
TGGAAATCTACCTGCACCTAAGGTGCCCATTTTCTTCCAATTCAGATAGGGTAGGTAGATCACGTATGTAAACATTTTGTTTCTTCAATTCAATTTTGTACATAAGGTAGTTACTAAAGATAAATCCATGAAATAAGAAGAACTACGGGAATCTATTTTGAATATGACTCCATAGATAAATGGCGAAGGCAATTGGAATTGAGATTCTGGTGTTCTCAGTAATTGACGAGGGGTCACTGTCCTGTAGTTGGAGCCAGTTGTTGACCAAAATTTGTTCATCTACATTTTCCCGCTCTTGGATTCATAAAAAAAATGATATCAAAAGAAGACAATTTTTGAACTATTATAAGTTCACTGTGTAGCCCTTATGATCAACTTCGTCACACATTTTTGGGATCGAAAATTCGAGTTCGTATGCTCAAGATATCCAGGTTTACGTTTAAGTGGAAAATGTCATTTTTTTTCCATGAGGAATAAAGCTAATTTCTTTGAAAATCTAAATTTTTTGGGCCCAAGACCCTAGTTTTCTTCTTAAATCTTGGGTCCAATTCCCATATTTTCTTCATTTTTTTAGGCCCAACACCCATAATTTTCTTCTTTTTGCAGGTTCCAAAATCATAAAAATCTTCTATCTTACCAGTCATGGGTACCCAATACTCTCTTCACCCCTCCTCTATTCAACGCTTAGATATTTTATTGAACTACACTCCTTATCTCTCCATACTCCATCCTCATTTATTCCCCGTACTTAATTTTTTTTAAATATGTCAGAATCACTTAGCAGACTCACTATGTAGAATCATCCCACACCCCACTCACTATACCCACCACACTCCTTTACCTTACCCCTTATCCCCCCCAACCCCCCCACCCCCCTTCTCATCTCCTCACTCTCTCTACACTTAATTTTGTTTTTAATTAATCAGACTCACAAACTCATGGAGACTCACATTCCCTCACCCCCCTCACACTCCCTCACCCTCCAACCCGCTGCCTACAAGCTACCCCGCTACCTCTGCTACCCACATTTCCCATCCCTCACTTATCCTCTCCCTCTCCTCTCTCACGAATCCCTCCCATACTTAAACATTATTCTAAAGTCTCCATATTTAAACCATTAACCAATTAGATTAATCCACTTTTCAACCATTTCTTGGATCACATCGAAACCTATTTAACCTATGGAGAGATGACACATGGCATCCTTCCATTAGAGATATATGATGTATCACTGAGCTAACATATTATGACACATGGCAGTGTATTATTGGTGACACATGGCATATTTTCATTGGTTACATGTGGCAGTTTTTTTATTGGTTTCATGTGGGAGATGACTCAGTGATGACTTGGCGTTGTCTTGCTATAGTTAGAGTTTTACTTGGCATTTAAAAATTATATTTTACTATCCAATTTCCAAGGAAGGTCGAATAACTCTCTACATGCTCCATATATTCACTTATAAAGCGTATTGAAGTTTTATTATACATTGAACATATTAATATACCAATGATTGTGGGATGGAATTTTGAACCAAAAGGTCGAAATTTAAGCTAAAGGGCACAAAATACATCCAAGGGCCCATATTTCCCCAAGACATCCGATCAACTATTGTTGAGTCACAATCTTCCAGAAGCCATAAGTTGAGCTTCGGGTGTCAGAATCATGCAAAATTTATACCGTTGGAAATGTATTTTGACGAAGACGATGATGGTATAGTTTGGAAAGGATGAAGGTGAATACATGATTCCTAGAAATTGAAATATCAGTAAGTTTAATTTTTAATGGGTATGCATGATAACTCAACTTCACGAGCTCATATCTTGAGATCCGAGAGTCGAATTTGGGTAAAATTTATATCGTTGGAAATATAAGATGATTAATATCACATATGAAGTGATTTAAATGGATGAAAAGTTGACTATCATTTCCATAAAATTAAAATAAGTCCTCCTCTTTTAAGGGGAAATTAATTAAATTTTGAAAATAAAAGTTTATTTAATTTTTTTTATTAAAAAAAAGGAAAGGGACCCATTTTAAAGATACAAATAATAATGATGTGAAATCATTTAAAAAACTTAAATGAGACATTAATTAAAGTGAATTATTCAATAAAAGAAAATTGTAGGGGAAATTCAAGAAGGGAAAAACCCCAACTACTCAAGTAGTTAGAAGATCTAATTTTTAAAAGGAGAAGAAGTGCTTCATCAAGGGTTCCATAATCAAAATTATCAAAGGGGCATGGCATAAGATCAGAGAAAGAATAAGACACAACCATGAATATACAACAAATCTTCTTATCAACGAAGAAAAATCTCTATCTTCTGCACTCTGTCTCTTCTTCTACACCATTTCTCATAGCTTTATGCTTGAATCTCCGAATTGGGCACAAGGCTGAGTTCTTGAGTGTTCTTGTTGTATTCTTCAAAATATTTTTCTTATATGATAATGGATTATTTACAACCATATATGTTGTTATAACCCTAAATTGCACCATGCATGGATACCTGGCATCAGGCCATCTTACTTCCTATTTTTGCCAAGCCATCATTGAGCAGCTCTTCTTAAAATCCATATTTTTGAAGATGTACGCACCTTGCACCACTACTTCCTGCATACACACACTTTTTGCACCACTACAGTTCATGTATGTATGCTAGTTTCACCATTATATCCCGCGAATACCCACAAATGTTCAAAAATTAAAAAGTTGCAAGGAATTCGTTGAGATTACGGGCTACTGGGCAGTTTCCTAACTGTTCCAATTTCACCCAACCGAATAACTATCCTTTTGTCATATAAAAGGAGGTGTTGAGGTATCATTCCAAAGCTAAGCATAAGAATAGTTAAACTCTTCCCATTTCACTTTCTCCCCTTGCCCCAAGAATTTGCAGCCACGTTGTGAGTTTTGAGCTAGAATTCCCTATTCTTGTCTTTTTTCCTCCATTGCAAGCCTAATCCATTCCCTAGAGAGAGATGAAGAGGAGAAAGATACGTGGAAGAGTAATTGGAGCTTGGTGAAGAGGAGACTGGACTAGGTTCGAGGAGCAGTCATCGATCTCGTTGTAAGTAAACTTTGTGATTCTAATAAAAGAAGTACTTTTTCTGTCCTGCCATATGATGTGTTCAATATTTATGTTTGATTCATGTTTTATTATGACATTTAACACACTAATTCATATATGAGATGCATGTTCATAGTTCTTTGTTTGTCTTTTTATGAATGAAGGTCAGCCTTGGGAGGAGACTTGTAGTTGAGGAGCAATCGAATGTGAAAGGATTGACATCAGACGCAGAGTTTAAGGTAGAGTTACCGGATATTTTCATCTTGTATTTCTTGTATGAATGTGGGGTATAGTTGGGGTAGTCTAAAGAGTAGGAGACTTTTAGACAGTTAGATCTGCCTACATGTTGAACCCTAGTGTAGTCCATAGGGGGGTTTTCCCACTATAGTAGAATTGACGACCATATTGGGGAAGCCTCTAGGGTTTTAGGGGATTTTATGGGTGTTTTAATTGGTTTGATTACCTTTTTGAGTTTTCTGTAAGTTAATGAGTCTTTAAGGAATTCTAGTCTTCCATACCAATACTCCTTGCCTTATCAGCTTCACTATTATTTTTCTTTTTTTGAGAAATTACAAAGGTGTACGTGGCCTGTAGTGGGTCTACACGTGTACATACATACCCTAACTTTATACAGCCTGCATACATAAATAGGTTGCTTAAGTGTCAGTAGCGTGCCTATGTTAAGAAAGTCTTTCTCCAAGAAGAGGCAGTCAAACTCTTTCCTGATTGAATTCATACTTATCAGGGGTTTTCTTGATCTAGTCCTGGTCTCTGTTGTTACAGCGTTTAACTTGGGTTTGATGTTAGTTAGCTTATTCTTTAAAATATTTCTTGTGTTTTTATTTGAAAGGCTTTTAGACGAGTTGGTGAGTCGTTTCTGATCATCCTGTTTGGTATCATCAGTGACTCCCTGCGATCTGTAATGGGATAGAAGTTAGTTTTTGGTATTGTCTTGTCTTCACTTTTTCCCCTTTTGATTTCTTTAAAGGAAAAGAAAAAGAATTTATTCTCAAGTTTCTTATTTGAATCATAAACAAAAAAAAATAGAAAAAGATTTCATTTCTTTGTTTGGTTAAGTAATTAGGTTAGTTATATTACTTGTCAGGAAAAATGAGTGTTTTTATTAAGTTCTTTACTGAACGATTAGAACATTAAGTAGCTCGTAGTTGAACGAAATCTTGTTTCTTGGTTTTACTTTAAAAGATCTTAGAAAAAGTAGTTACGAAAAGTTGGTTAAAGAGTAGAAATTGCAAATCTTTATTTATCAAAAAGAAGTAGTTTTGCTTTCAGTTTCATTTAATTCTCTTCTCTTTCGTCTCTTAAAACACACCACTAGTTTCATTACCACTTCCTTGACTTAAAATGAGCCACTTAAAATTAACGCTAAATTAAAATTTACTAGACTTTATGTTTGTAGGGTCCATCAACTAGTCTAGGCTAGAGCCTTGATTTTGGTTGGAGAGGAAACTCTTCAAGGCTTTAAAAACAAATATAGGAGTCAGTGCTAGGGAGTGAAAAAAGGTCCAGTAAACGTGAAAGTTATTCGGGACCCCCCTCTAACACAGGGGCTAAAAACGAGGTCGCGTGTGGAAAGGTAGTGGATATAACCCCTCCAAATTCAGACCAAGCGTAGTGGGGAACACATATAGAGGACTTGTCTTAGGATTCTTTCGGTTTCATTTTCCACGGAGCTTCATGGATATCCAATCCGTTTGAGGTCCTCAGTCATCTTTCGGAACACTTTCTTTCGATACCCTCAATAGGTTTCAGGCTTGATACCTTGCTCATTGTGGTCCACCAGACTATTGATTGTACTCGCCCGGTGACTATTCGCAATATGGAAACCTAGTTGCCTTTATTTTAGGGACTTACACAGGTGACTGCGGGGGTATACCGCAGTACCTAGGGTAGACATCGGGCCATGATTTGTAGAGTATACCTGGAGGGTGATTCCGTGTTCGAGTTGTACTTTCACTAGTAAGTTTCTCTAGTGTTGGCTACTGTAACTGTTCTTCCAACTAGTTAGTGGTTTGATTTCTTTATCTCGTAGGAAATTTTCTAGTGTGTGTTGGTTTTCCATGTTAGTAAAATCCCTAGTATGTCATTGATGTTCTCACAAAGTGGAAGATCAAGAGCTCCACTGGTTGCAAAGGCTTCAGAGCCTATTGTTAATTGAATTGGAGCCACAACCGCCACCGCTAAGGTGAAGAATTTACCAGCAAGGGTCATTTGAGGCAACCGGGCCACATGAAACTGTACCTAAGCCATCCTCGAGAGGAGAACATTCGAATCCAGAGGAGCCTACCATTTGTGACCTTTGAGTGGAAGCTCTCGGGCTGTATAACCCTTCGATCACTGACTTGTCGGCGCTAATTTTGATACAAGTTGTCCCTCCAAGGGTAACTCATCAAGAGCATCAAATAGTCTTGCAAGCAGTAATGGAATAAAATGTTGCTACTTCATCAAGGAGTCCTCACACTCCCTCAAGGACTGCCACCACTGGGGGTGTTCCACATTCTAACCCACCTTCGTTGGTCCAGACCACTATGGTCTCGACCGCCTCTACTTCGGGAAGCAGTCTGATTCCGTCTATGGCGGTGATCACTGCTCTATTCACCCAGAGTGCGATGGGACCTCTATTTTCAAATGGGATACCTGGCTTTGATACAGACTCTGTCCTCTCCTACTCCACCCTACAGACCATGGGTCTAGGGACAAGGAGCTCAAACACTCTTCTGCAAGGGTCCATGGGGGGAACCTTAATCCCCTATAATTCTTTCCCTTACTGCGGGGCTCATATACCTATGTCATCCCCCTCGCTTGGTGGTGCTTCTCAGCAGCTTGTTTGGCCAAACATGAACTACAGCTTGTTTGGAGCAGGTAGTCAAGGAATTTCTTCCAACACCATGCTAGTGGGTTCTTTATCGTTCTCTTTGTTCTGTGCGTTTGGTAAAAATGCATTCTTGTCAGCTGTCATCTCGGATGGGGGCAACCCTAGTTTCGGAAAACAAAATCCTATGCATGGTACTATTCCTGCATAGGGGGGAAATAACTCACAAGGACCTTGGAATCCATGGCAGGGATCAATCCCCTCGTCAGGGATGTTGACTAAGGGAACCCCTTCCATGGTCAATGGAACCCTAGGCAAGGCTCAATACCTATGTCCATCAGATCGGCAAGGGGAAACCCTTTCCAAAATCTTTGGAACACAACGTCAGGAGCAATCCCTTCCCAACCCTCAACGTCCTACTACGGGAGTTAGTTGATGATGTCTCAACAAGCGTAGTATCTGAATGCTGGCCAAGGCCATGGTTTTTACCAGAACCCTGGTCAATAGCCTAACTTTTCCTAGCAACCTGGTGCTAGTCAAAATCCATGCTCCTTTTTCTCTGTACATAGTCAACAACCTAAGTTATCTTTTCTGGAAACGTTGCATTTTCCAGACTTGTCAAGATTATTAAATGACCCAATCTGTCACAATCCGCATTGGCCTCTTATGCCGACCAAGTTAATCCTAAAAAAGATTCAGGCGATCATGTGACCACATTCCACCTATGGTGCTCGTCCAACTCATTGAGAGATCACTCCGTCCAATTGCGTCTGTTTCAATGCACTCTTATCGGGAGTGCCATGAAATGCTACATCGAGCTCGACCGCTCAAGATACTCTACTTTTGGCGAATTGGCAATGGTTTTTCTAAACCATTTTCAATTACCTGTGAGATATGATGTCGACAGCGAATTGTTGGCCAACTTTGAGAAAACAAAGATTGACCATATCTCAGATCACATCCAAGAATGGCAATGTTGAAAGAGTTTGATAAAATTACCAGTTCCACCAGCATTCCTGCTGGAGTGGTTCCTTGAGTCTTTGGCACCCCAATTATCCAAGGATGTTGCAATGTCGGGAGTGTTTTCCAAGGAAGAAGCGATAATGAGAGCTCAACAGCTAGAATTGATATACTCTCAGTCTGGCTTACTTTACAAAGTTTTGCCAGATGTGCCACGGTCTATTCTTGACAAGACCAGATAGAAGTCTAGACCACATGTTGATGGTATAGTTGGTTTAGCACAAGCAAAGCCCACTGATCAGCTATCAAATCAATTGAAAAAATTGTTGATACAGTAGACAGTAGCCATCCAAACCACTGTTTCGGCTGCTCCCCCTACTCAAACGTCGGATGTACACAGTGTGCAATCGACAAACATGAAATCCAACCAGCAGGCTGATGGAAGGAAGAAACGACGAAAGAAGATTAAGGGGGATAAGAAACCCACCAACAATGTTGGCGGGGAAAACATAGAGAAAATAAATTCAAAGTATCCATGTAACCTTTGCACGAAAGACCATCCGAATCACCTGTGCCCTCGGCTTGCGGAGGCCCAAAAGTTATTGGCGCAGTAGCAGCCTGCTGTGTTAACGAACCCATTTCCTCATGGGAAAAAATTGACTCAAGCCTAATTGAGCACGGATGGGGGTAGTCAAGGACCCCCTTCATCATCTAGTAATCCCTCGACCTCAAACGTTTATACGTTGAAAGTTGATTCTCACATAGAAACTAGGACACATGATTATAGAATGTCGAACACTTCTAAGAAGGGTAAATAAGTTGAAAACCCATCTGTTCCTCTCCAGATCGAGAAGATGATGGGTAAAACAATGACACACATCTCGAAAGGGGCGTTCAAGAAATACTCTCACAATCCAAATGTGAGGGCCGCCCAAAACTACTCTGTGGTGGAGGATTTGTCACAAACCCCTTGCGCAATCTCTGCTTTGGAGTTCCTCCAAAGATGCCCTTCATAGAGAAAGGATCTGTTAGCTGCCTTAGGATCCACTGAGACTTGTAATCTAGGAATGATCATGCTTGATACGACTGACTTGAAGCCTCGTCTCCCATACCACGTTGCATTTCAGATATTAGTGGCTTACACCACGAAATCTTTTACTCGGAATATTTTTCGTATGGTGGTTGATAAGGATGCCTCAACATGCGTGATGTCGTTGGTGTGTTGGAAGGCCATTGGACAACCCGTTTTGTATTTTTCGCCTACTCTTCTTACGACTTTCGATGGTCATTCATTCAGACCACATGGAATCATTCCTTCTTTCGCTGTGCATCTAGGAGGAAAGACTGTGTGTGTCAAAGTTGAAGTGGTCGATGCACCTCTCGACTACAACCTCTTGTTAGGAAGGATTTGGACCTATGCTTTGCATGCAATGGTCGCCACAGTTTTCCAGGACTTTTTGTTTCCACATGAGGGTCGGATAGTGTCCATTGATCAATCATCTTTCTCTTGTCCTGACCCTTCATCGAGGGAATCCATGGTCCCAATGATTGATAATCCACAGCCCGATGTCGTCAACGTAGGGGTTGGTTTGTGTCCACCTTTGATGGGTACCTTCAATTACCCACCTCCTTTCAGTGATGTCAAGTTCATATCGGTTGTCCCTGACCTGCCTAAGGCTGAAATCTTTCAAGTGTCGTCGTTCTGCACAACTTACTTTAATGATCCGTGGAATCTTCCTTCCCCATCAACCACGATGGAAGGGACAGGGCATCCTAGAATGTCCATTTCCTTGTCCATGTTAGAAGTTGCATACTCCATTGTCCAGCAAGCTTCATCCAACCTCGATCCAACTCCCGCACAGAATTTAGATCCAGTTCTAGAGCCTATTTGGGCTCAATGTTCCCTCACCACTAATGATTCCTTAGACTTGGTATTTCCCTCTGACGAGGTGATTATAGAGGCACTAACTGGTCTGGACAGACCCTGGGATGATCTCCATCACATATCTTATTTTTTCCCATATTTAGGAAGAATAGAGGCAGGCGAATTTGTGTTGACTATGACTAGAGATAGGTCATGTCCTATTAATCATCTAGCTATGCACGCAGTTTATGCTGAGGGTAATAAGGAAGCCATCGCTAAAATGATACCTATCGATATCTCCAGAACCCCTGGCATCATGCAGAATGTCTTCGCCAGACTGGACTTCTCCCCCGAGGAGATTTGAATCTACATTGATTTATTTAAATAATTCTGTGACGTTTTTGCCTGGTCTTATGAGGAAATGTCAGGCATAGATCCAAGAATCGTCGACCATGAAATAACAACTTACCCTAACGCCAAGCTGGTCTGACAGAAGCTTCTTCCAGTGAATCCTCAAAAAGAAACAATTATTAGGGCTAAATTAGAGAAACTACTCAGAGATGGTTTCATCTACCCCGTTTAGTTGACGTAATGGGTGTCAAATCCCATTCCGGTCAACATAAAATAGGGAACGATTAGCTTATGTAAGGACTTCCGTGATTTGAATAGGCCTATCCAAAGGATAATTTTCCCACCCCATTCATTGACGAGATCGTCGATGAATGTGCAGGCTGTGAGGTCTTTTATTTCATGGATGGTTTTTCAGGATACAATCAGATACAGATTAAACTCGAAGACCAGCATAAAACAACTTTTATTTGTCCATGGGGTACATTTTTTTATCGGAAGATGCCTTTTGGCCTGAAGAATGTTGGAGACAACTTTCAATGGGCCATGTATTTTTATTTCCACGATATCAAACACATAGTCGAGGCTTATCTCGATGATTTAGCATCGTGATCTCGTAAGAGAGTTGATCATCCCACGCACCTACAACTTATCTTTGAGCGATGTCGCTACTATCAGATTCGCTTGAATCCTAACAAATGCAATTTTTGCGTGACGTCGGGTCATATTTTAGGTTTTATAGTTTCAACAACATGGATCATGGTCGATCCTCTAAAGGTTGAGGTGATAGTTCAATTGCATCCCCCGTGCATAGTCCCTCAGCTTCAAAGTTTACAGGGAAAAGCCAATTTTCTTCGGTGTTTTATCGCAAAATATGCCGAGATCACTAAAGGGTTTATGTGTTTACTGAGGAAGAGTGTCCCTTTCCATTAGGATGAATCCTTTAAACGCTCTTTCGAATTATTGAAACATGCCCTCACGTCTGCCCCTCTACATCGGCCACCCAATTATAATAAAGATTTTTTTATTGTATTTGGTCGTAGTAAAGTCGACCATCGGTATGGTCTTGGTTCAAGACGATGCTCTGCTTGAAGAACATGTCATTTATTACCTGAGCCGAGGCCTGGTTGGACCATAACTCAACTACTCCCACATTGAAAAGCTTGCATTGTAAGCAATACATGTTGTCCAGAGGTTCCGTCATTATATCTTGTTTCGCAAGATCACCGTCATTGTTGTTGTGAATCTGTTCCAATACGTGTTGACATGATGTGTAATCGGCGGAAAGATCAGTAGATGGATTTTTCTTCTCCGGGAATTTGACTTGGATTTTGTTTCTTCGAAATCTAAAAATTCATTGGTCTTTGCGGAACTTATCTCATAACTTTCGGCCGAGTCAGGTGATGTTACGCTCGAAGAATCACCGATTAAAGGAGATCTTTTTCTGATTTCATGTTCGAATCCCTCGTATGGAGATATACTAGTCTAGCTCCAAAATTTGAAGTGCCCCACCTCTGCTTCTCGCGATGAGCGTCGACGTATATGCCATCAGGGAAAAAATCTATCTCATACTCGAGGACACTTTGTATCATCGAGCTGTAGATTGCATCCTTCGCTGGTGTCTCACTCATGAAGAAGAGGAACTCGTTCTTAACGAATGCCACACTAGAGCATGTGGTGGTCATTTTTCTGGGTTGGAAACAACCCAAAAGATTCTATGATCCGGTTACTTTTGGCCGACGTTGATCAAAGATTGTGTTGAATCAGTCAAGAAGTGCCATCCATGTCATATCTTCTCTCGAAAGATAAGGGCACACCCTGCTCCTATGTTTCCTGTCATTACAGTTGGACCCTTCACCAAGTGGGGGATTTCTTATACTACATTCAACCCCCCTTCATCTAGGGGGCATTGTTATATCATTGTAGCAGTAGACTACTTGACTAAGTGGGTCAAAGTTATGCCAACGTTCAAAGATGATGGTGAAACATCATCTCTCTTTATGTTTAATCGTATTATAGCAAGGTTCGACATCCCAAAGGAGATTTTCACTGACCATGGAAATCACTTTCAGAACAAAATGATGTCTGAGTTAACATCAAATCTAGGGTTGAGGAAAGAACATTCATCACCTTACTACCCACAAGTAAATGGTCAGGAGGAAGCTATGAATAAGTCTTTCAAGACTATTGTGCAGCGAATGATCAATTCTGCCAATTCAAATTGGCATTTGATGTTGTACTCGGCATTGTGGGCCTATCAAACGTTTGTAAACACTGCAACTGGTTTTTCACCTTTTCAACTCGTTTACTGGTTGGAAGCAGTCTTTCCTATAGAATGCCAAATCCCATCTCTTAAGTTGGTAGTACAGTTATTACCAGACACTTCACCGCTTGTGGAACGCTTATTATATCTCAAGCAGCTCGATGAGCGACGTCGTGACACAGCCTTGGCTAATGAGGCTCACAAGCAACGATTCAAGTGTCATTATGATCGGTCCATTCGCCCTCAAATTTTCTCTTAAGGCAACCTTGTCCTGGTCTATGACCAAGATAAGAATCCCCTGGGGGCAGGCAAGTTCAAACCCATGTGGTGTGGACCTTTCATTGTGAAGAAAGTATTAAAGAAGGGCACTTATCGTCTAGTTGAATTTGAGGGGAATTTTTTGGCAGAGCCTAGAAATGGGCTCTACCTCAAGAAGTATTACTCGTATGTGGGTTGCCTTGGGTGACTTCTTGTACATATGTATAGTTCTTATACAGTTTAGTTTTTGTCTTTTTTTTTATGGACGTGTCATTTTTTATGTCATCTTTTTCACTATGGAAGATGTCAAGTGAATCAGAGGTGTTCGTTGGGTTCGCGAAAGGTGCTAGATGACACACTCGAAGGCTTTCTTCCACAGCTTGGGTGATCTTCACACCTCAAGGCTAGTTGCTATTTTCTGGAGGTATATGTCTAGGTGACGCCTCAAACAATGTCATCGAGTACAATGCAATGATAGAGTTGTTTCATGATGCTTTATCACATGGTATCTCTCACTTCCTGGTCTACTTAGATGCATAGCTGGTTGTGTCCCAATTAAATGGGGTTTACCGCGTTTATGATCCTACTCTACATTGACGATTCCTTAGGGTACGCCTCTTAGAACGATACTTTGATTACATTACGTATATCCATGTTCCTAGGAGATTGAATCAAATGAAAGACACTCTAGCTAATAAAGTATTATATTGGCATATTGCACACACATACACATGTACATACATTGTAAAAATGTGATCCATAAGACATAAAAATGTAAATATGCATATATATATATATATATATATATATATCAAAAGTCTCAGAGTACATAGGTGGGCGCAAGCACCTCAAAAAATAATATGTCCAGTATACATCACAGGGATTATGCCCTAAAAAATATACAAAAGAGTGGTCTTGGCATGCAATTAGTCCACACTAGCTAAGCACGGGGCCTGTTGTCCCTGCCATAGTGAACGACGATGTTTTCCAAATGCTAGAAAAGATGGACCCAAATCCGTGGCACCCCAACTACATGAGGTTGCATAGATGGCGGGAGATCCTCGATCTCGACCATAGGCATTGTACGAGTGAGCATGGTGAGGTTACTCTCCACCCATCTCAACATGCTCTCAACCTCTCTAGCTAGAGGTCCCCCTGCTACTGCTACTAGTTTAACGATTGCTGCTGGTGTTGCCTCTGATCGAGGACGTCATCTTCTCCTCGCAAAATCTGTTGGACGGACTGGTCCCACATCTGTACATAACAGACACATAATTTTCAAATACTCGGGTACACATAAAAATGTTATATATAAAAAGAAACTAAAAATTAAATAACTTTAAAAGTAAAAACGTACTCATCTCTCCTCGCTCAGCTACAGGAGGTACGAGCATGTTCGGGTCCCTGGAAAAGTTGGTCCTGGTGTAGGGTTAGTCCTCTATCGTCGGAATCTGTCATGCCCACCAGTCCAAAAAGGTGTCGTCAAAGGCCTCTATGGTCCTTTCATCCCCCCTGTCGTGGCAGAAATGCCACCCATATACACACTGCTAGAGCAGAGGCCACATGCCCCCGCACTATCTCTCGTGGACTGAGATTGGGTACCCTCTCAAAAAATAACGAGCATAGAATAGTCCTGAATCCGAAGTTTTTGTTACTCCGCCGTGACACTAGGTGAGTTGTCTCTTCATGCAGTCTAGCATGGTCATACTCCATTCGAATATTCATGCATTTAAGCACTGCACTGCACAATGCATGTGCGCCTGAGAGGATTGATGTAAAACCGTGGATCTAGTGATCCACCCAATGAGTAAGATTATCACTTTCAGTGATAGGTTGGTAATCTTGTGGATCGACACCTGAGAACCTACCTTCTCATTTCCAGCCTCGCAATGTAGTCCGATCAACTCGACAATGTTATGAGGCCCAATAGGAAAAATATGCAATTTGACCGGTTCCCCTCTCCTTGAGAGGCCAGTCAGAAAGTAAATGTCCTCAGTCGTTGGAGTCAACGACTGCCCCTCCAGCATAAATGCCTCAGTGTCGGGATGCCAGTAATCCACCAAGGCATTCAATAGCCTGGGTTGTGCCCTCATGAATGGACACTGGAAGAAATTCCACAAACCGCATTATCTCAATGTGACCATAGTTGCAGGGTCCTCATTGGCCAAGATATCTATATCCTCATGCTCCCTCTCTCTCTAGTGGATATACATCCTGTTACAAACAAGTTCAGGGAGAAAGTTAGATCTTGTTCTTTCTTTTATTACCTTTTTGAGGGTGTATGCGGGTTGTAGTGAGCACAGTCATGTATGCACGTGGGCATACATGGGTTGTCCTTGGACAGCCCACGTACATGCAAGGCTGCCCCTTTTTAAGAGTGTGTGCCTCCCAAAAAAACTAAAACTAATGCAAAAAGGAAGTATGGAAATACAAGAGGAGCTAGTTTTTACTTACTTGGTCTAAGCGGAAGTTCATTTCGTCCTCTGAAGCTCCCGAAATCAACTCTTATAAAAAAGGGGTATTTTTGTCTTTTTAGTCAATTCTCAATTTGTAATGGTGATAATGAGCTGCCAACTTCTATTTATAGACGTTTTTTTCCCTTTTTGTCATTTTTTGACCCTTTTTTGTCATTTTTTTTGGCTTGAAAATCATTTAACGTGGTTCTTGAGTTTCTCATTAGATGTTACGATACACTTTACTTTTGGTTTGGAAAACTGTTTGGGAGATGGGTCACTTTTAAGGTCCTTTGGTATAAAGTCATTTTTCCAACTTTTTGCATTTAAGTTAGGATTCCACCTCCACTTGTTGCATCTCGTTGTCTTTTTCTCTTTTCCATAGGATCGATCCCACCGAATTGTGACACAGAACCATCATTGTTTCTTTAGAAGTGTCGTAATTTAGTGGTAGAGCCTACCTTTACAGGTATTCCCTAGGTAGATCCTGGTTGCATTTTGGCATCCATGCCGTCGTTAATGACTTTAGTCTCAGGAGTCATTTTAGTCTTGTCTTGATTACGATTTTAAGCCTCATACACCTAATGTGTCATCACTCTTGGCCTCACGCTCAAGACTCCCAAAAAATGAGTCTTCTTTAGGCCCTTTTCAGACTCTATAAACATTAAAATATTGTCGAGCGATATTGTTTCCCTTCATGCTCGCCAAACTAAAACTTGAAGGCACGTCTGTCTGGTGGTAGTTTACCCCTTTTTCGGTCCGGACGATCAATTGTACGAACAAAGGTATACTATAGGAGCTTCAGTTCACTAGAAGAGTATTCTCAGGTATAAGTTTAACCCTTTTTCGGGCCTGAGGGACTAAATTTACGAAAAAGGAACCCCCACGGAGTCCATAGTTAAGATCTTTCCAGACTCTCTAAAATTGAAAATATTGTCGAGTGAACTTGTTCCTTCACACTCGTTCAATTGGTCCAGAAGAACATACCCTACATAGTTCATAGTTAAGCTTTTTTCAGACTCCTTAAAATTGAAAAGATCGTTGAGTGACCTTGTTCTTTCACACTCATTAATTGGTTCAGAAAAAAATCTACTGGCATGAGTTTACCCCTTTTTTTGGCCTGTAGATTAAGGAGGAAAAAGGTACAGCTTGGGAGATTCATCTCGTCGGGAAAGTTCTCCTAAGTAAATTTTACTTTTTTGGGCTAAGGAGACTAAAGCGAGTCCATACTTAAGCTCTTTTCAGAATCCTTAATATTGAAAATATTGTTGATTCATATTGTCTTTGTCACACTCGTTAAAAAGGTTTTGAATAGACGTATTTTCGATTCTAGTTTACCCCTTTTTCAAACCAACTAGACTACCTTCAAAAAAGGTACCCCAAAAGAGTCTTATTTTATGCTTTTTCAGACTCTCTAAAAATGAAAAACCATCTAGCTTACCTTCTCTGGGTTCGTAAAAATACTTTGAAGTGGGTTTCATTGTGTCCTATCAATCACATTTGCATCCCTGCGTTTTTTTCCTAATGTCGGCTCCATGTTGCTTTCAACTGAACCTTTGAAGCATGCCTTATAAGAAAGACTTGTATCACTTTGCCTCTGCATTTTGACACCTTGACCCATGGAGGCATTTTCCCGAGTGTCCTTTCCCTGCACATGTTTCCCTTCTGTGCGAATTAGTGTGTTCCTTCCACTTGGAACTAGTATGCTTGCGACACTCATTCCTCCTTTCTAACGTAGCATTATTTTATTATTTTTCAATCTCTTCAAAAATATTGAAA
>JASDQU010027813.1:24816-41663 GCA_032191745.1 Picea mariana | reverse complement strand
TGATGGGTGTAACAGTTCCATTAAGTTGAAGAAGAAAGAACTCCTACAGTCTATGGAGAAAAGGTTATGTTGTGGCATCAAAGACTGGGGCATATTAGAGAGAAGGGTTTTCGACTACTACACAGTAAAGGTTTGGTTGAAGGTATATCTAACTGCTCTCTGGATTTTGATTTATGTGAACATTGTGTATATGGGAAGCATAATTAAGTAAGATTCCCCTCTAGTGCAACAAGGGCAGAAGGAATTTTACAGCTAGTGCATAGTGATGTATTTGGACATGTGTCGGTTCCATCATTGGGAAAATTTGTGTACTATGTCTCATTTATAGATGACTTCTTGAGGAATACTTGGATATATTTCCTTAGGAAGAAATCTGAAGTCTTTGGCAAGTTTAAAGAGTTTAAGGCTCTTATTGAGAATCAAACAGAGAAAAGAATTAAGCTATTAAGGACAGATAACGGTGGAGAGTTCTGCGGGAATGAATTTGAAGAATTATGTAAGAAGTGTGGTATAGCAAGGCATAAGACTACTCCATATACACCTGTTACATGATACTATCATCTTGAGTGAGCTATGGCATACGAGACTTGCTCACATTCATTATAGAGCTCTTCTAGCTCTAGGGAAAATGGTAATAGGCCTTCCAGAGATACAGATTCATCATAAAGGTGCTTGCAAAGGTTGTGCCCTTGGAAAGAATGTCAAAGGGTCCTTCTTGAGCAGTGACAATGGATCCAAGGAAATCTTGGACTTAATACATTCAGATGTGTGTGGGCCAATGATTGTTGCCTCCCTGAATGGATATTTGTACTATGTACTCTTCATAGATGATCACTCTCGGAAAACTTGGATTTACTTCATGAATACCAAGGATGGAGTCCTTGCAAGATTTCAAGAATTCAAAGCTCAGGTTGAGAACTTGACCGGAAGAAAGATCAAGGTACTAAGATCAGACAATGGAGGAGAATACACCTCCAAGGATTTCAACAATTTATGTATTGAATCAAGGATCAAGAGGGAGTACACAGTTCCTTACAACCCTCAACAAAATGGGGTTGTAGAGAGGAAGAACATAACCATCATCGAGGCAACCAAAGCAATGATACATGATCAAAGTCTACCTATGATTCTATGGACAGAAGCATGCATGAAAACAATATATGTTCAGAACAAGAGTCCTCACTAGATTTTAAAGAACATAACTTCCGAAGAAGCCTTCACCAGAGTGAAGCTAGAGATTGGACACTTCAGGATATTTGGGTGCCCAACATACTTTCAATACCTAAAGAGAAGAGGTCCAAGCTAGACCTTTCAGGGAGAAAGGGTACATTTGTGGGATACAGTGAATATTCAAAGGCATATCGGATCTACATCACTGGTCAGAGATAGATTGAGATAAGTAGTGATGTTATCTTTGAAGAAGAGACAACCTTTCAAAGATCCAAATAATCTTAGATAGAGATTGACAGTGAGACAATACCTTCTCCCCCTTCAGCAGTTCAGAGGGAGACAACCATTATTCTAGTTGATCCAATTGTTCCAATTGATCCAGTTACTCCAGTTGATATCCCCAGAGATATTGCAGTAGGGCATAAAAGACCTACCTGGGCTTGACAAACTCTGCAGGGGGCAGAGGGACATGCATCCCCTTAAGGCACATCCTGAGAGATAAAGAGACAAAAGAGATTTTCAAGCTACTTTTCAGTCATGAGCCACATCATTGATTATGAGCCTTCTTGTCATGGAGAAGTGACAGGTGAGTAGGTATGGCAAGATTCCATGACAGAAGAATATCAATCCATATTGAAGAATAATATATAGGATATTATTTCGAGACCAGAAGGGAAGTCTATAGTGACTTCCAAGTGGATCTATAAGATCAAGCATGTAGCTGATGGAAGTGTCAAGAAATACAAAGTGAGCTTTGTAGCCAGAGGATTCTCACAAGTAGAGGGAGTTGACTATGATGAGACATTTTCTTCAGTAGCACAATACACTTTGATCCATACTATCATTGCACTAGCTGCATCCATGGGCTGGAAACTACATCAAATGGATGTAAAGACAACCTTTCTCAATGGTGAGATTGAGGAAGAAGTTTATATAGAGCAACCAGAAGGATTCATGATACATGACAAGAAATCTCATGTGTGTAGGTTGAAGAAATCCCTGTATAGACTAAAGCAAGCACCTTGTGCTTGGTATGAGAAGATGAATGGATTCTTGATGAGTTTGGGCTTCAGCAAGAGTACTGCTAATCCAACCCTATATTATCATATTGTTGGCAACGAGTGCCTAATCTTGGTCATGTATGTGGATCACTTATTCCTCACCGGTTCAGAAAGACTTATTGTTGAATGCTAACAAGCATTGACTTATGAATTCGAGATGAAGGATCTGGGTATGATGCACTACTTCTTGGGACTAGAAGTATGGAAAAGGACAGATGAGATTTTCCTGAGTCAAGGAAAATATACAGTGGAGATATTGAACAAGTCTGGTATGACAAAGTGCAAATCCATGCCTACACCGATGTTGATGGATTTGAAGAAAATGAATGATGCTTCTACTGATTCAGGCGAGATTGATCCACATTTGTACTGACAGCTGGTTGGATCATTGATGTATCTGGTTAACACCAGACCTGATATATGCTATGTAGTGAATGTACTTAGTAATTTCATGAGTCAACAGAGACAAACTCACTGGATAACAACGAAGCATGTATTGAGATATCTACGAGGCGCAGTTGGATATGGCCTRAGATATGCCTCCAGTGTAGACTTGAGTTTGCAGRGATATGTCAATGTAGATTGGGTAGGGAGCACAGTGGACCGAAAGAGCACATTCAGTTGTTGTTTTACCTTGCGGTCTGCCATGGTTTCTTGGTGCAGCAGGAAATAGAGCTCTATGGCCTTGAATACTGCAGAAGCAGAGTATATAGCATTGAGTGTGGCAGTCCGYGAAGCAGTGTGGCTTCACAAACTCCTGACAGATTTATTTGATCATGAGATGGATCCTACCATTATTCATTATGATAACCAGAGTTGTGTGAAGCTCTCTGAGAACACTGTGTTTCATGATATATMGAACCACGTTGTGATAAAATATMACTATATCAGRGACATGGTGCAGAGGAAAGAAGTGCACATGTAGTACCTTCCTACACATGAGCAGATTGCAGATATCTTCACCAAAATGCTTGCCAAGATGAAGTTTGAGTACTTCCATGAGAGACTTGGCCTCATGGAGAATGCCTCCCTAGATGAGAGGGAATGTTGATGATTACAATTTCGTGAGACATCCTCCAAGACATAGACTAAGTGAGTTGGCCTGTGAGAGAACCCATGAGACGGGTGTGTCGTTCCTCTCTGAGATTGAGATGGAACGTTGTGTGCCCCTGTGTGGGGTAAAGATGCCCATGAGATGGGTGTGTTGATGTGTGTGCCCCTGTGTGGGTTAAAGATGCCCATGAGATGGGTGTGTTGATGTGTGTGCCCATGTGTAGGGTGAGAATTCCCATGAGATCGGTGTGTTGTTTGAGATGAAAGGATGTGTACCCCGTGAGGGGTGAAGGTGCCTGTGTGATGGGTGTATTGTTCTCCTCTATGTAGAGAGTTGAGACGAAGTGGTACTCCAGATGATTCTCCTGTGAGACATAGTGAGATAGATATCTATTGAGTAGGATGTCCATGTGGCTGAGCACAGGTGGATGTGCCTCCTAGTGGCTGAGCACTAGTGGGTGTGTGAGATCCCTTTCTATATTGTCTGAGAGTAAGATTTATCTGTAACCCTAATTGTGATGTAAGGGGTACTAGTCGGCCCCACCATAAAGTGAAAGATAATTAATGTAAAAGATAATTAATATGGTAATTATTAATTATATTATGAGTTATTGAGGTTGTCCCTGTTGTGCCAATAGACACCACTTTTGATGTGTCCAATCCAATATAAATAAAGGTGATTTCCCCATTGAGGAAACACAACACACATGTGATTTTGGAAATTTCAGCAAGTACATATTCTAGGGTTGAAGTGTGCACCTCTCTAGGGAACTTGATTCTTGGTTTTGGAGAGCACTCTTTTGTTTTCTAGGTATATGGTGTGGGAGGTATTTCTCTTAAGAATATAGCAAAGGATTGTTGGGTTTTCTTCCCTTGTTGAGAAGGGTTCCCCAGGATATTTTTTTGTGTTCTTGTGCATGGTATTTCTTCTTGTGATCTTGGTTATTGCAACAATTGTTAATGGTGTAGCTGCATTTGTTTATGGTTCAAGTACATGACTAAAATGGAATAAACTTCGTTCTTGAGCCCAACATAGAGAAAATTCAACAATGGCTCTCTGAAAAAATTGAAAAAAGACTATTATCCTCGCAAAATAGATGGCTATCCTGAGAAGGCATATTGATACAAGTCAAATCATTTCATGAGGCCATCCCAGTCTACTGGACATCCTTGGCCTGGGTTCCAAAGGGAATTCTTGAAAATATCATCCAGCTCTCTTATCACTTCATCTGGTCTGAATCGGAAGAAAAAAGACCTTTGGTGTTGGCCTAAAAAAAGGATATCAATCCCTAAGTCCTTCAGAGGTAGGGGTCTCAAAATTATTCATCTTTTTTCCCAAGCCCTGGCAAAAAAATATATATGTGGAATTGTCAATAACTCAGGCTTCTGGGCACACATAGTAAAATATAATTACTTTCCATCGCACTCTACTCTTGATTGAATCAGGATGCCTAAAAAAACTTCAAAAAATGGATCAACTATTTGGAAAGCCATTGCAAATGCCTTCCCCTTGATTGACAATTGGCTCGTCTAGAAAGTTGGAAATGGTATAGACGTCCATATTGGCAAGGACCCTTGGATATAATGTCAAGGAAAACGCACTCCCAGAACCAGTCATTTAAGATTTGAATAATGCAAGATTTGTACACCTCCAACAAATCGCTAGAAGGGATTTGACTCAGGGAACTACTCGTTGGTTAACTTGGAAAAAAATAGGCCTAAATGAATCCCATGTTTATGTCTCATAGAAATACACCACAACCTTGACAAATTCGATGGTAAATCTCTTTGATCAAAAGGACTCTTTGATCTGGTACTTCTTCACTTTAGGAAATTACTCACCAAAGCAGGATTACATGGCGCTCATACCTGAACATATGGAAGAGCCTGCCACTTGGTGGGGGATAACCCTCTGGAAAATGAACCATCCCACAAAAGCAAAATTGTTTATGTGGCTCCTTCTAACCAACAAAGCCCCCACCTAGGACAATATTTAGAAGTGTTGTTTTGTTGGTCCAAACAGATGTGCCCTTTGCAAAGAAGACATTGAAAACACTCCCCAATTGTTTTTACATTGCACCTTCAGAAAAGTCATTTGGACCGAATTAAATTTCGCCCTTGGCTCCTCTGATCCTTGGGAAGGATCCTCAATTAATGATGCCCTTCACTCTTGTCTCTCCTCTCCCTCCACCTCTACCCACAAATCCCTCCCCCTCATCACAACTTGGGGCATCTAGTTTGCCCGAAATCATGCCTTCTTTGATGGCATTGACCCCTCCCCTTCCAAAATTAGCTACACTTACCTTTCCATCCTCAAGTACTTCCCTCAACTCCACCTCAAAAAACTCTCTTGCCCTTGCGCTCCCCCTTTATTGACCCCTCCTCACCTTGGAATTTTTTAGATGGTGCCACCCAAGGCTCTCCCTCTTCAAGAGTTGTTGGTGGTATCATTTTTCTGGACACCACTTCAAAAATATCCTTTGTTTCCCACCTCGAAATAACAACCAATAATTTAAGTGAATTCATGGTGGTACAAATTCTCCTTACTCCAGAAAACGAAAAAGGAATTTCTCATATCAACATTTGTGATGACTCACAACTGGTCATACATAAACGACTGAAAACCACTACATGCATACACACTTCAACCGCTCTTGGAGGACATCAAAAGGCTCACTTCCTTCTTCACTCATACTACTTTTTCCCATGTCTATAGGATCAAAAATCAAGAAGTGGTCAAGCTTCCAAAGGTTGGCCTGGACTTGGACCAAGGCTACTGGAAGATTTGGGAAGAGAACCCGTCTTGCACCATAGAATATTTTCACAACTCTTGGTCCTCTCTCTGATTAATCAATCTCTTGGACATCTTTCTTTTTTGGATCCTTTGTTCGCAAGCTCCTTTTAGCTTGGTTTTTTTTTATATGGCCTACCTCTCTCTCCTTTTGAGAGGTGGACTGTATATTAGATTTTATGGTGGACTTTTTATAAAAAATAATGAAGTATTGACAAAAACTAAGACCTCTCTTGGTTAGCATGACTAGTTTTGGACAGGTGTAAAACACCTTGCTATTTTGTGTGACATCCAGGCCAAAGGAACACTCTAACATATACTGTTGTAATTTTACCTCATGTGAATAAAATTACTTGGTTTTTTCCATGGGAAAAGAAAGGTAATCACCACCATTAAAAAGTTATTAACCATATTTTTCTTATCAAAAAACAATAACATAAGAAATAAAGATGGTTTCCATTTGGATCCTAATACAAGCTATAAAGTACTAAGCTCTACAAAATGTCTCAAGGACCTTGATTGCATGTTTCTTGCAATTTGAACAATTAAAAAAAAACAAGAATTATTGTTAACATGTATTTGTGGGAATCATTCCCCCTTTTTTTTCTTTTTTCTTTTTCAAGTACAMGATCTCTTTTTTATTCCACCTTAACTGCATGTTTCTTGCAATTTGAACAATTAAAAAAACAAGAATTATTGTTAACRTGTATTTGTGGGAATCATTCCCCYTTTTTTAGTACAAGATCTCTTTTTTATTCCATAGTCCCCTAAGTGGTTTATGAATAAATTTTCCTTGCTAATGTCATTTCTTATGGTTACATTGCCATATGCATATTGTGACTGGCTTAAAAGTGTATTGAAATGTTGTTTTTCATATTGGTCATCGTGTATACTCTTCCTAAATKCATGTCCCATTTCAAATGGTTGATCTATTTCACTTGATATTTGTTAAATGCACATGATATAATGCCTGAACACAATTAAGGTTTATAAAGTTGAAGATAATAAATATAAACATGATAAAAGATTAAATAAGACATACAAATTACAAGGGAGCATCTAAGAAAGTTTAGCAAACTTTAAATGTATCTTACTATGCAAAATTCAAGGTGTCATTTATCATTTTCCTAAAATACATCAAATTACAAGGAAGCATCTAAGAAAGTTTAACAAACTTTAGATGTACCTTATTATGCAAAATTCAAAGTGTTATTTATCAATTTCCTATTGATTCATGTCATTTGTTACTTCAGAGAAAAGTTGGCCATGAGAAAGAGTTTGAAGAACCATTGCAAGCCCTTCATGGAAAGATTGTGATGTTTATGTTGAAGCAACTAAAGTTAGGGTGCTTTCTACTACTTTAGGTGTTTTTTTTTTTATGAATTGCAATTTGTTAACTTAGTAAAGAAATTTGTCAAAAAAATATATGAATCGTAAATTGTTGCAACAATCATATAGGTAATTAAATTTACGAAAGTCAAGATGCAAAAAACAATTGTTATATTTTATTCATTTACTTGAAATTATAATAAGACAAGAAGCTTGTATTGTTCAAGGGTATGTGGAGAAGCTAGGAAACCTTCCTGGAGCCAAAATATTGGACTTGTTTCGGCCAACATATATGCATTTCGTCATTGTAAGTAGTTTTTTTTATTAACAACATGGTTTGCAGAACTTGTGACCAACCATTGATTGGGTTCATATTAATTATTACAAATATATCTTTAGGTTGGAGTTGGATTGATGGCATTCCAACAATTGGGAGGAACCAATGTTATTATGTTCCATGTCAATGAAATTTTTTAAGATGCTCATAAGTTAGAACTAACATCCTCTAATGTTTTGTTGTCCTTTTGAAATTCTCTATTTTAGATGCCGAATTCTTTTGGATTGTCATGTGGGCTTTGCTTCCAACCATGTTGCATCTATTGTTGTGGCTGCCCTACAAGTGATTGTGTTTTTCTCCACGTTCTCTCATTTTGTTTTATAATTTCCTTGTAAAAATACATGCTCCATTGGTGTCACATATGCTTAATTTCAACACATGAACCATTGATTTTTAGCCATTATATATTTTGGGTAACTCCATGTGCATAATGCAATATTAGGAAATAGATATTAATTCTATCTCTATCTCTAGGAGATTATCTTTCAACTCCAAGGATTATTTTCATCACATGTGCAACCTTATCCTATGGTCCAATGTTGGTATATCTTTGCACTATATGTATAATTGTAAACAAATTGTGTATAATGTGTATAGTTGAGAACTTGTGCATGCTCTCTTTTCTTGTATGCATTTTTTTTCTTCAATCATGGTGTCGAAATGCATATGTTGAACTAATCCTCCAGATTTACTTTCTAGTAGAAAAATTGTGCATCTCATCTTCCATGTTGAATGTGTTACAGATTATTTTTGCGTTCGACAATTAATTTAGTGAAGAAGGGAGAGGATTACTTCAATATGATACATGAAGTCATGTCATTTATTCATATGTGGCATTCTTAGCTAGTATCCTAATAAATTACTCGTGTTATTTTGTTAGGTGTCAATGATAGCAGTAGATGAACTATTGATGGACAAAACCAAAAGGCAACCTCTTTTAATGGTATGTAACAATGTTTCTCCTAAAATCAACTACTTTAAATTGTTTCAATAAATAGATGATGTCTAATACAATAAAGTGAACACATTATCCCTTCAGGTCTCTACTAGAGGAATGACCTTAGGATGCTTCCTAATAAGATTATCATTCTATATACAAGTATGTCTTGCTTTCTTCTCTCACATATTTGCACAAACACACACAAAAAGAAAGTAGTGTCTAAGATTTTTTGAAAGCAATGGCTTCCATAGGAGACATTGTAACCTTTTATGGATGTAATGTGTGAATTCAACTTCAGATAAACATGTTTTCTCTTTGTTTGGTTTAGCATGCTTAAGATATTGAAATGATATTGTGGCCTTCTCTATTGAACTCTGTCTATTATATTGGGTACTAAAATAATTTATTTTGAGTACTTTTGAACTATGACCCATTATAAACAAGAATCAGAACAAGGTTGGTGTTGAGATAAGTCTACAATCTTGTGAACTTTGAAGTAGTTTGAGGCTAAGGTTTTCCTCACTATAGGAAATAATTTCAAGCATGCTATAATCTCATCTAGGACATTGTGTGGCAAGGACACAAAAACGATACTCATCTCCCAATCATGGTGACCATATTGGCTTTAGGTAGTCTCTCATTAATGTAAGGGACATATATATTAAATGCATAAGTTGAAGACCTACCCTGCGTACTCTTTTCCCCAATATTTATTATTGTGCTTATGGATTGTTTTGATTTCATTTTCATAAGAGTTATATTGCAACATTCTCCTTCAGCATGGGTGGAATTCTATGGATTATAATGTCTGAGGTTGATATCATAAACAAAATTTATTTATATCTCACAATATATTACAATATGATGCATTGGAATAGGACTTGCCTAATCTACCCAATACTTGAAGAGTCTACTCAACTAGCTTTGAAATGGGTTAAGTCTACTTGTTTGGCTCAAATTTGATCAAATATGGTCAAACTTGCCAATATTTAGCTAGTTTGATAGAGAGTTGATTACTTTGACCAAGTTACTTAGTGATTTAAGCTAAGTTTGATGAGTTTTCAGTCTTGATTCATTAATATGGCCTTGTTTCACCATTTTCCCATTTCATATTATTTTTGAGTCTTTTTATTTCCCATGTTTTTCTCGAGTTTTTTTCTCTAGTCCAAATCATACCCTGCCCTTTATTTTTCTCTCAATGTTCCCTAGTTAGAGGCATGTGACTATGATATGATGTAGAATGCAAACCGTAGTTTTCTTTGTTTTAAACTATCTATGCTAATAGTTTATGTTCTAAGTTGGTTTAGATATTTCATATGAACATGAAAGGCATTGCTAGCAATTTGGTGACACTTGTATGTTGGTTTGGCTCCTGGATTATCATTGTCACCTTCAATTTTAATATTGGATGGAGTACAACAAGTGGGAAAGATCCTTCCATGAGATTAGTGAACTATTTGCATTTAATAATATTAGAGGAAAAATCAAYTTCTCTTTTATAAACTAACACATACATACATGTGTGTGTGTGTGTGTTCTTAGCAAATGCCCATTTTCAATAAACCTCTTACAAATAATATGACCATTTGCACTTCCTTTCTTATGGAAAATATTGCAGTGTTGTTTTATAGTATTTTTTTACTATGCRTGAGGTTGTTGTATTATCTATAGTAGGCCTTGCATGAATGTGAGATATTTGTACTTACCATGCCATGAAGATTTGGAGTATTAATTCCTTTAATATGGTTTCTTGTAGGCTCATTCTTTATCTTTGCTAGGATGAATGTATTCGTACTGTTGTTTGTTGCATTCCTTTTGTTGGAGACCAAGGGGCAAACTCTAGAACAAACACATTCCTTCTACACTCTGTTGTCTCAAATGTCAACAATGATGTGAGAAGAATTGTAGTTTCGGCCCTTGGATTTGCTTTTTATACTCAAAATCCAAGCAAGTTAATTTTCTTTCCATGTTCTCGATCCAATGATTTCTTATCAATTTCAAAATCTAAAGCATCTCAAAATGAATATTTTTTTTCTAGTTGGAATCATAAGAGGTACTATTTCACATAAATACATAAGCAAGATTACTATTACTTCTATTTTTCCATGTTGATCTAACAAATTTACATGTGTTTTCATAAGACCATAGTGTGTATCTTGAAATTTAGAGTCTTGCAATTCACATGTTAAGTATGGAGTAGTTATAGCATTGGGTGTTTCTTGTGCTAGTATAGGATTGAGTGAAACCATTTCAATGTTAGAGCCATTCACATCAAATGTAATTGATTTTGTTCATCAAGGAGCTCTTATAGCAATGACTATTGTTCTTGTTCAAACAAATGAATCACATGACCACATGTAGGTAACTTCAGGTATGTTGTCCCTTGTACTTTACAATGGCTAATGTGTACTTCATAGAAGTTCAATTTTTAAGAGAAAATATTCCAATAGCTCACCAAATTGTTTTAAGAACATTGGTATATACTTTAGTGAAATTTTCACTATACTAAAATGTTTTATTGCCAGTGTTTTAGGAGTCAACTGGAGAAGATAATTCTTGATAAGCATGAGGATACAATGACTAAGATGGGTGCAATTCTGGATTTTGGTATTTTTTATACAAGTGGTAGAAATGTAACTATTAAAGTATGTTCTAGGTCAAACCACAATAGAATGACTTATTATGGGAATGGTGGTCTTCAAACAATTTTCATATGGGTATTCGTTTGTCTATTTTTTAGCCCGTCTTCTGCACCAATTGCTTTTATGGGGCTTAACTATGACTTGAAGACCGCAAAGTTTGAATTTATATTTGATGCAAAACCTTCATTGTTTGAGCATCCTCACCCAATGGCACCTCTAATAACCACCTTAGTTGCAAAGTTTCTAACAATTGTTTTGTCAACTTCAACAAGGATTAAAACAAGAGGAAAAAAAAAGAAAATCATAAAAATGTTAGAAATAATAGGTGTGCTCGTTTCACCATAGACAATATAACAATATTGTCACCCAACCATAGGTTGAAGCCACCCCTGATCACCTTAACCTTGACTGAGAATAATTCCAGGAGCAAACCCTAGGCCTAATAGCCAATCAATGTAGCGTACCTCTCTCCAAAGCTAGCACACAAGGCAAAAAGTCCAAACCATAACCAAGAGAAAGTCCAAGCCTAAACCATAAATACAAGTTGCAGTAGCTACAACTGCAACTACTCTCCAAACTTACGCACTTACTAAATTTCTGCAGTGCGCACTCTTAAATTTTTGCAGTTGCGAGTTGTATCTGTCAAATGAGCTCTGGTGTCCTGTATTTATATTGCTCCTCCTTAGCTATCTGGCCCAAATTCTCATTCTAGAGGCTAAAAACTCAATATTAAATATTTCCTTTAGCTGACTTGTCTTTTAGGGTTATGTCCAATGCTTTAGGGTTTCTTCTTGATTCGTGAAATATTCTATTCTTGTCAGGGTTACATGTGGAGGTTAATACCTCCTATAGATACCATAATATCAACACTCCCTCCTATATAGGGAGGTATTGAAAGAAATGGTCTTGAGCACAAACATACCATTCAACCGGTAGCATCATTATAGCCATACAAGATATCTTGTGATTAGATCACGAGCACCATCATCACTATCAGTATCATCTGATAGCATCAACTGCATCATCTCTAGAAACCATACTCCATCTGAGTAATCAGGCAGGATGATGAATAAGTCACTCACTCCACAGAGTGATACGTGAACCGTTCTTCTAATCCATGCATATGTCCTAGAAGAATAACTATTCCAACAGATGCTAGAAGCCATGCCATGGGCTACAAGGACTATTCTTCTAATCCAGACATACATCCTAGAAGAATAAATTTCCTAGACCATTTTTTGTCTAGAGAATGTCTGTCCATCGGTACACTGACCATCCATCTAGCTGATAATCATTTTCAACATTACCAATAGTCTACATGGAAATCAAAACAATGTCATTCAATAGAACACAACTGTGTCTATCCATAGTAGTACACAACTACAATCTAGTGGTACACAACCACACCAACTAGCACACAACTACTTAATCAGTGACACATAGTCACAACTAGTGGAACACATACACCACAATAACACACATCTATTGTACAAAGACATACAGTCTCCATAACAGTCATATCATTTGATATCAACCTACATAAAACAATATCATGATATAAACTGAGTCATCTGGGCCATTCTTCCACTCACATCTGTGAGATCTGGAAGAAAATCTGCCCTCTGAATGAAAAACATTGGCCAAGGGATATCTGGACTATTTTTCTCAAGCATTGAAGAGTAATTATCCCTGATTTCTTAGCCTAGACCATTCACCTAACTGGGCAATTCCTCCGGCACTAGTCATAGTGCAACTTGGAGAGAATGAGTTTGCCCTAGGGAATGTCTGTCCCTAATTGTTGAACATGGAAAATTCACCTAACTGGGCCATTCCTCCGGCACTAATAATAGTGCAACATGGATAGAATGTTTCTGCCCCAGGGAATGAATGTCTGGACCATTTCCTAATGGAAATGACTATCCTGCACCAACCTCCAAAACAGACCATTCTTCGAAATTGCTCACAACTGTGAACTTCAAAAGAATGATTGCCCGACGAGGCAGACCATTCTACTTTACCACTACTCAGAGTGACTGCCAAGAAGAATGATTGTCCTATACCATTTCCCCACACCGGCCACAAGGGGAATCCATGTCTATGGTACATCAACAATCTATCGAACCATTTTCATTACGAAAATGATCATCCGATCTGGACCATTTTCCGAATTGGAAAATGCTTGTTTGTCAGAAATCTCAAACCATTTTCCAAACTAGAAAGGAATTGCTCATCCTGAACCATTTTTYGAATTGAAAAATGACTATCCATAAATCAATAACACATYAGTGTTCCCTCCCAACCTAGGAGTAATCTCTTCCTTTTTCAATAAGGAAGTTGTCTCCACGARCCCCAACTTRTTTCTTAAGTACACAACTTTTTCGTCTTGGACAGAGGCTTTACCAAAATATTTGTTATCTGCTCATCTGTGGAGATGTATTGGATAACCACTTCTCTTTTCTGGACTTAATCACAGAGAATGTAATGCTTGATMTCAATGTACTTTGGTCTGTCATGGAACACAAGTTTTCTCTGAAGGCTTCAAATAGCTCTGATCATTACAATATATCATGGTTGAATTCAACACTTTTGTTTCCTGCTAGCTCATGACATCGTGGAAAGGCTCAAACTGAAACATATCCAAGTAGCACTTCTTCTGTCATCATGAGAGTTTGCCATGGATTAGCAATCCATCATCCCAGACTTCCGAATAGTTAATCTAATATACTATCTCTGTCATAGAAAGTTTTCACCACGCTTCTGTTGTATATTAGATACCCTGCATCAAGTTGTTTGAATCCATACAAGGTCTTCTTATATCTGCATACATGGGTCTTTGTCTGGTATAAGCTTCTTTCTCACTTGTTTTATTGGGAAGAACAATCTTTTACATGTAAATTCCAATCCGTGGATACTACAAGAGGTGTATCTGGAACAAGTTGTTGTCATAGTCTTCTCCCTCCTTCTGGAAGAACCTCTAAATCTTGTAATGCTTTCATTCATAAGTATTTTTCATATTTTCTATACACTTTTCTTTATCATAACTTCCATTTCTTATGCTTGATTGTTTCTTAGTGGGTTCAAACCAAGTTGGTAGTCTTGTGATTCTCGGTATAACAGTTGGTTGTTCTTGTTTTTCTTTCTTTCTTGGAATCCTCATGTTCTTATGTCTCTCTTTAGCTCTTCGGTCCATGGGGTCTTCTATATGCCCTGAAGATTCCAAATTCTTCCTTTCATCATAGGATCATGGATGTAGATGGAAAACCAAGGATACTTTAAGGCTTCTTTTCGAAGAAGACTTCATCTAGAGTCAAACTCAACATGTGTTGCTTATCATGGTTGCTACTTTCAATTGGAACATGGACAGATACTTCATAATCCTCAATGGATCATATAATTTAGGATTATATCCCTCCTAATCCTTGCTTCATGCATGAATGCATGCTCTTCTTTTGGAATTATATAATCAACTCCCTCCATCTAAGAGAGTCCACGCTTCCGTTTACATCCTTATTGCCTTCTGCAAAGTGTCACAAGTCTTGTTCTAATTTCCTCTTGATTGCTAACTTCTTTCTGTTTTGACTTCTTATGGGTTTCTTCAAGTTTAATTATGATTTCGGCTTATCTTGCAGTTGTTACTTATTTAATAGCTTTCACAAGAATTGTTACCAAGGATTCTCAATGTACTTCATCTTTTCATGTGTATTGCTTGACTTGTAGTCATTGTGATAACAATCCTTATCTTGTTTTTTTTTTTTTTCATAGGTATTGTTTCACTTGAACATCTTATCTTCTAAGAAATAGGTATGCAAGATATGTACATAAACTATGTAAACATGGTATGTACAAGAACTATGAAGAATATTGTTACCTTGTCTTAGAAGAAGAAGTTTGTTTTATCTTGCCTGGCCTTCTTTTTGAGGGTTCCCTTTCTTCGGCAACTAATACTTCATGTGTTTCCTTCCTTTTCTTTAACTCAGGACAATGATTCTTGTAGTGACCATATTTTCGACAGTTGAAGCATTGTATTTTTGACATGTCTTTCTCTTGATTTGGTTTCTTCCTTGAGTCAAACTTCTTCTTATTCTTGAATTTCTTGAACTTTGTTGTGTAGGCTTGATCATCATCTTTCCTTTGGAATTTCGCTTTTGCACTAATCCTTGATTCTTCTTGTGCACAACAAGTCCAAAGTTCTTCAAATGTGGGATACTCCTTTCTTGTGTTCATGCTTGTGGCAAATGCATCCCATGTCTTGGGAAGGCCATTGAGTACTATATTTACTAGTTCGTTCTTTGAAATGATTTCTTCAATAGCTTGTAGTTAATCTCTTAACTGAGAGTTTCTCACAAGGTATGATGGTATGCTGTCATCATCATTCATTTTCATGTCACAGAGCTCATTCTTCATACTCATTACTTGTCCAATGTTTCTGACTAAGAAGAGTTTAGTTAGGGCATCATACATCTTCTTAGATGAGTCAATATGAGATATGTAGGGTATCAATTATCCTTTTACAGAGTCCACTATGATACTGATGGCATTGATGTCAGTGTCCTTGTACTTCTCCATAATTGCAATGTTCTGAGGTTCCTTCTCTTTTCCTTCTTCAAACTGTGGTTCCACGATCTTTCCTTTCACGATATCCGACACTTTATTCTTGGCAAGGATGAGGTCAATCCTTGTATTCCATGCTTTGAAGTTAGAATCCTCTTCTAACTTGTTTTTTGACTTCATAGAGTAAGTCATGACTGCTTTGAATTTGACCAAAAAATCAAACTTGACGTCTTAGCTTGCTGAGAGTACCAGGAGGTGCACTAGGTTAAGGTGCACTAGGCTATCTAGAAATTAGGTAAATCTCTTCACTTAAGATGCCTCAACAAGAGGGTGAGGGTTTTGTTGCTGCAACAAAAACTTTGACTGTAACTGCAACTGTAACCGCAAAGAGTATTCTATTTATTATTGATTTATTATTCATTAGATCAATCCCCTTTTGTGGATTGATCATGTTGGGCATTGTAATTGACCAAATCCCCTTTTGCAAATTGGTCAAACCCTAAATATATTATGCAAATTGAGAAGTCGTCCCCCAAGCAATTTAAAGTGGTTTTAACCACTCAGAAGACAAGTTGGCCCTGCCCAGTGAAGAGACACCTTTTCAACACCTGCCAGTTTGTATAAATAAAGGAAGCCAACGCCTCATTTGTACACTCACTCATTTGATCATCCAGAGCACAAGTTTGGTAACTATAGTTGGAGAAGAAGGAAGAGAGTGAGGTGCATTGCTCAGTAGAAGATATTCTCTAGTGTTTGGTTTATGGTCTTGGCATTGTATCAACTATTTATATTAAGTATTTTTTTGTTGGGTTTTCTTCCCCATGAGGGTTTCCCAGGGTAAATGTTGTGTATCTTGTGATTGTGTTTCTCTCAGTGATCCTATCTATGCTATGGTTATCTAGTAAATTGAAAAGAAACCTAATAATAGCTTAAACCTTAACATGGTATCAGAGCTACGCTGAAGAGAGCATCT
>JASDQU010027812.1:9018-21825 GCA_032191745.1 Picea mariana | reverse complement strand
ATCGTTCTTTCACATATTTGGCAAGCATGGACAAGTCCATACATTCTAGTTTATTCACTGCTTCTACCCCCAATATAGAAGCCATTGCCTCTTTCAATTTCTCTGGGTCATGTCCCTATCTATGTATGATACATTTCTTATTTTAAATTTAAAAATAAAAATAATAAACCCTATATATACAGAGAAAATTTCTTCTTTTATAATTTTGAAATAAAAAACTAAAAAATACAATTCAAACAGACAATGGAAATATGCAAAAATCTATAAATTGAGTATGAAATACCTCATTATGGCAAGAATCAGATCCCTTTGCTCGTTTCCCTCTGCTGCTTGACATTTTTTTATGTCCTAGGGAAAAAAAATTCCTCCAGACTGTGGAAAATCCCTCTCTTTGCTCTGTATTCGTTGAAACCACTGGTGGGATTATAGATCGCTCAATTGGTTACGTGTCAACGAGATCAAGTGGATATAGATCATCTGTGGGTGGTTCTTTCTTACTGTTCCTTATTGTTCATCATCTATGGGTGGATATAGATCATCAACGAGCTTTCTTATTGTTCCTTTGCGTCGATCAAATGCCTCTATTTCTACGGGTGAGTATCTTCCCACGCTTTCTCTTGCCTTCTTACTATTCCTTTGCATCGATCAACTGCCTCTATCTCTGTGGGTGAGGATCTTCCCACGCTTGCCCCCACCTTTTCTCTGTGTGGTTCTTTTGGGTATGAGATTCGAGAATGCACAAACCCTTTCTTTTGGGTGCGCGCGAGATCGAAAATCGTGACTCGGTGCACGCAAGATCTAAAATCTTGACTGGAGTATCATGAAGGGTGAGCACAGGATCTAAAATCATGTCTGGGTGGACGCAAGATCTAAAATTGTGACTGGAGTATCATGCAGGGTGCGCGTGGGATCTAAAATTGTGACTGGAGTATCATGAATGCACACAAGCCTGCTTTTGGGTGCATGAGCTTTATTATTTTCATTTTCATTTTGGGTGGGTGGTCTCTATTATATTTTTAATTTCGTGTTATCCAAATTTCATGCTCTATTATTTTCATTTTTGTTTTGGGTGCGAGGGCTCTATTATTTTTTTAATTTCGTGTTATCCAAATTTCACGTTATGTGAATAATGAATTTCGTTTTCCTTTACTACTCGGCTCTAAATTAGGCACCATTAGCGCCAGATTTAGCACCCCAAGTTGATTTCATTTTGCCCACTGGACGGTGCTAAATCTGGCACTAATGGCGCCCAATTTAGAGACGAATAGTAAAGGAAAATGAAAATAAATAATAGACTAGATTCTTTGTACCATATAATCAATTGGGGTTCAAGATCAATGCTCATTGCATTCATACTTAGTAATTAAGCAAATTAAGCATAGAATGACAAACAAATGTCACAATAACCTCAATGATCATTAAAATACACAAATGTTTCATATGAAGGTCTACTTGTAGGGAAAACATATTAAATTTTTATATATAATGGGATAAATAAAATACAATATAGAGGCCCATCATTACCCCCTAGCTAGAGGTTTTGCATGCCCAAGTGCAACAAAACAGTCCATCAAAATTTGATCCTTGCCTTGCTCAATCCTCCTACTCTGATTGTTTATCCCTGTATGCTATCTACCTTAAGTCATAAGCTACAATTTGGGTAACTCCATCCCTTCTATGATATCCTACCCTTAGCTCTATGTCACCCCATCTATTTTTCTCTTCTTCTTCATCCATCTCCATCATAGACTAATAGGAGGGAATGGATTGATGGAGGAGTAATGAATATTTGAATGTAATTCCTATCCAATCAAGATTCATTATATTGAGGGTATCAATGTATAGGCCGACCTTGAAGAAAAAAACTTTCAAATTAGATGGAACGTGAGGCTCCATATTTCTCAAGGTAAGTGGAATCTCCTCCCAATGTTTTGGAAAAGCTTCATCGATTTATCTTTTGAGTTCTTCATCGTGACTTCACAATGTGTAATTTCCCCCTTCGACTTCTCCTCAAGCATGTTCACTAAATCTATGTTAGAATTCAACCTTGCATGGTTTTTGAGTATTTCTTCAGGCTTAGTGGTTTTAGGCATCACCTAAAGGGTGTTATTCAACTATTTATTCTTGTATCTTTGTGCCTCGACAACCCTTTTCTCCTCATTTTTTACCTAGGAGAAAAATACCCTGATTTGGATATCCCCCACATAGGGATTAGGGGACCATTTGCAAGGGTGAGGCATCAAAAAATTGTGGAGATAGAACTCATAGAGATTATTTTTATCTTCTTTATTGCATCATTGATATGCCTATGTGAACTCTTTTTGAGTGTCCAACTCATGAGGGAGGCTCTTGGAAATTTGTCCCAGTTGATGCTTGAGCCTTTGCTCTTTGAAATAAAAGGTGTATGTTCTTGCAGGAGGCCTTCAAGAGAGCATGTCCTTTGCTAATTCAATGGTCTTATGGGAAATTTCTTCTAGTTCCTCAATTTTCTCGACTTTATCTTCAACCTCCCTTCTTTGTTTTTCCAATGTTTTTTTTAAATCCTCGTTCTCATTCTCTAGTTGTTTCCTATCCTCCAAATTTTACATTTTAAAGACTTAGAACTTTTCCTATAAGTCCACAATATGCTTCCCAGTTGTGGTTGGAGTTTACCATAGTTGTAATTTCTAACTTCCTTTTGTCTTCTAACACTGTCTTCCACCTTAGGGATTTTTCCCTAGCTTCTTCTAATTTGACAATGGGGTCCTTTATGCTAGGCTTATTCTTATTAGCATGAGTTCCCCATGGGATTCTCCCAAATCCTTTGTAACTTATTTGGCATCCACCTTTCCTACCTACACTTTAGAACTCATTTCTCTTAGAGACTGTAAAAAATAATAAGGAATGCTCAAGTATTCCAACCAATTATATTTTTGGAATGCATCATTCACTTTAGGATTGGCATACAATTTAGAAGGGTTTGTAGGTAAACATGTTACCTTGGGTTCTGAAAATATTTAGACTCTTTAATAGAATCAATCACTTTGCTTCAATCATCTTAGGGTGCTAGGATTTGAGTTTTGGAAACTCATAATTACACTGTTTACCTTCTCTTGACATTAAATTTGACAAACTCAAATTGTCTACAATCATCCCAAGGGTTCAGGTTTCGAGAAATTGGCATGCACAACATCTCTGTAGTTCATGCACAACAACATACATAGTAGCCACAAGGCTGCTATGTATGCCTGAGTTTCCATTTGAAATCAACACATGGGAGCTGGACAAATCAATACTTTATTTTATAAGGCATGGCATGGATAGACATGCCATATCAAGGGCATGGCATGTCAAGGCAAGGCAAGGCAATGCGTGAAAGGCATGACAAGGCTGGGCATGGCATGTCAAGGCAAGGCATGGCATGCCAAGGCAAGGAAAGAATTATTTTGATGGAAAAGTTGAAAATAATATAATATCAAAACAAGATAATATCAACAACATTTTCTCGGTGCATAGATGTTATGTGACTAATGTCATTGTTGTGTATTATAGGATCTAGAGGAGGCCATGGACAGAGGATGTGGACGGCGTATCCCTGCTAAATCAACGAGAGGAAAGTGGTTGGCCATATAATTGGATACAGAATCTGTAGATACAATAAAGGTAAGAAGACAAATCAACCTCAACCAAAGGAGTATGGTGTTTATGAATTTACAAATGCTACAACATAGAAGAGATAAAGTTATATAAACTATGTTATATCAATATGTCAAATATATGAGTAAAGTGATATTTTGTGTTGGATAACATATTGGTTGAAACGATATAATTGGTGTACAAAACATCATGGACTATGTTGTGTATTATAGGGGCCAGACGAGACCATGGAAACATATAATGTCATATCAAATAAGGACACAATGGATGCCGCAGGACAATAGGTAATCAAATTCTAACTTATCTTAGGAAGAATTTTGTGATACGTCCATCCTTTTTCACAATATTATTAAAATTTATAGTGTATTATCCAAACTTGAAATAAATTATGAGGCATGTTGTTGATAATTTCAAATGGATATTGGAGCAACTGCACAGCCTAAGTGTTCAACTAGCAAAAGAAAAAAGACATATGTACATGGGTGTGGACCTAAAACTATTAAATCACAAAGAACACAATGGGTGGAAGAGGATATGACAATGGATCCTCCAGACACAACAAATAATTGCACTGAAAAAGAGGTTGGCCAAGACTATTATATTGATGTATATATGTTCATACCTTTCATATTATAATTTGTTAAGCCATATGTGATTATATTTCTTTGAAATTGATACATTTATGATTTATCCAATTGTTTCCAAACATTAAATAATGGTTGTGTTTGTTGATAGGTAGAAGATGATGATGAAATAACGACTACTAATACCCATGATCCAACTGGGCTATTAAGATTTGGACGGGATGATTCGAACCATCCTTTAAACCATACCAAGGCGAAAAGAGCATACTTAAAAAGAATTCTACCACATGAGAAATTTGAACTGCTGATGAGATTAGCATACACTAACGACATGTCACCTAGCCTTATTGATGATGACCATGATAATGAAAATGTAGTGCATGAAGAAGGATTGAATGAAATTCTTACAAGTTTCTTTGGGGATGGAAACAATGATGACAACAATGATCATATGGATGACAGTAACAATGACAACATGGGTAATTACCGCCAATGTAATGTTGATGATAACAACCTAAAAGACTCAATCAAGCAAGAAGCAAAGACGCCCGTGTTCAAATTTGGTGCAAGTAGAACCTCGAAACTGGCATGCACATTAATATTATTAGAAATCAAGACACTATTTGGTTGGTCAGACAAAGGATTCACCACCCTACTGAAGTGAGTTGAAATCTATTTCTTACAATGCATTGTCAATTGGTGTACATAATTCGTTTATGAATAGTCCTAATATATATTGATAGATCAAACATGTTCATCATAAGTCAAAAACATTCAATTGATCTAATCATTGGAAATCTTACAGGGCACTAAAAACCAAAATATTTCCTGAAGAGAATGTGTTGCCATCAACTTGCAGAGAGGTGCATCAATCATTGGTTGAGTTGGGGATTGAATATAATAAAACTCATTCATGTATAAATGATTTCATTTTATATAGATATGCATATCAAGACAAGGTAGAATTCCCTGTATGCAAAGAGAAGAGATATCGTACAGATGTATAAGGTCCTACAGTTCCAAAGAAGGTTTTACGTCACATGCAAGTTATACCTAGACTTCAAAGAATGTTTCGTTGCAAGTCACTTGCACAATTGATGGAATGGCATGCAAAGAATAGGAGTAAAGATGGATTCATGTGAATTTTGGTCGATTCCAAATTATTGAATCGCATAGAGGAAAAATGGCCAAGAAAATTCAAAGATGAACCCCGTAGTATCAGGTGTGGTCTTGCAATTGATGGAGTGTGCCCATTTTCTTTCATGAGCTCAAATTATAGTGTTTGGCCAGTAAGATTGATAGTAAACAATATCCCCCCATGGATAAGTGTTAGAAATGAGCACCTTATACTGACTCTCATTATTCCAGGAAAACTTCAAGTTAAAAACATGGATGTTTATCTTGTGCCTTTTATTGATGAGATGCAATTGCTATGGAAAGGCATAAGAATGTATGACATATCAGGTCCTCCATCAAATAGGTATTTCATGTTGTATGGTGTGCTATGTTGGACTATTCATGATTTCCTAGGACTTGGTGTTTGTTCAGATGAGACAATTTTTTTTATGTATTTATACTAATAATTTTTTTTCATCCCAACTCTCATACTCAATTTTATACTATTATTTTTATGTTATTAACCTTACTTATTGAATTGCAGGGCTTCAAACAAAGGGGATATTTGCATGTACAAGATGTGCAGAACAATTTCAAAGGCGGTATTCTAAAGATCTACATAAATTTATTTATGCAAACAACAAGGTTTTTCTACCGCTTGATCATAGGTTTAGAAACCACCATAAGAATAAATTTGGTGGAAAAGTTGAAAATAGAGGCCCTCCCATGATTATGGGTCCAACTAATTGGCTTAGGAAGTATGAAGATGCTGAATTGAAATCTTGGCAGGGTTTTTTTGATGGGGGTGATTCTATTGAAGAACCAAAAAAAGTTATAATTAAGATGCCAGAAGGGATGAAAAGGAAATCCATATTTTATGATCTCCCTTACTGGAAGGATCTATTAATATCTCACCTATTAGATCCTATGCACATCTTCAAAAATGTTCCAGATTCAATATTTCATCATATATCAGGTAAAGAGAAGGACACCTTGTCTTCGAGGAGAGATATTGCACTTTCACATACCAAATTAGATAGAAAACATTTGTGGCCAAACATGGAAAATGAATCATATGTAAAAGATCCATGTATTTTGAAAAAGAAAGAGCTAGACCAACTAAAAAATGCCATGCATTCAATAAGGAAACCTACTGGCTATGGGTCATCATTGGTTAAATCTTTTACAGTTGATGGACATATCACATGATTTAAAACACATGATTTTCATAATTTTATGGGTGACATTTATGAAGTTATTATATATCATCATTTATATATTCTGATATTCTATTGTGTGAAAAAAATAACTAATGACCTTTCATAAATGTGTCTAACAGCATATCATGCCATTGACAATTAGGAAGGATTCATGTCTTACCATTGACTTGAGGAATGCCATAAGTGAATTGTCAACATTTGCAAGGTATGTGGCATGGAATGTTCATGTGTGAGAGACATATTAGAGATATTGTATTTCATTTTAATTTTTTCCTAAAGGTTCATACTAATTTACAATTCTTATATTAGGTGGGTGACATCCAAGGATATCCACGAATGTAAAGTGCCAAAATGGAAGAAGAAAATTGCAGAAATTGTATGTGTATTTGAGAAGGATCTCCTTACAAGTTTCATGGACCTACAAGTCCATTTACTTATACACCTAGTCGATGACATTGAATTGGCGGGTGTCATATCAACGAGGTGGATGTTTTTTCTTTGAGAGATATATGAAAACTCTAAAAAGATATGTCCGACAAAAGGAACATCCAGACGGTTGCATGGCTGAAGGGTATGTATTGAATGAAGCATTTTTCTTCCTATGTGAATTCCTTGGTAAGGATTTCGAAGATGGTTTATGCTTATGGGATGAAGGACGAGCATCATATATTATTGATAGAGGAAAACCACAATCTAATGGTGTTCAAGTAGAAATTAGTAAGTAAACTCATTTTTATTGTGGTTGTTTTTATTGCAATCATTAATTTAATCTGTAATTTATTTGTCCAATTAACAAAATGGCCTTTGAAGTTTGAAATAAACTTGCTGACATGTAATAGGTGTAGACGAAAGTGCTATACTCGACAAGTTCATTATGTACCACATGGACTTTATGAACAAATGGATTGATTTGTATGATAAAAAAAGAGAAGAAGTGTTAGAAGCAAGGAAACAATTTAAGAGATCAAACCCAAGGAATACCCCATTTCCTACTGATCTACAAGGGGAATGGGGAAAAGATTGCACACTATAATGGGTTACTGAACAAATTCAAAATCAAAGAGAAGATGCGGGTATAGATTCAAACATAACAGAAGATGAAATCAACATGTCTAGAGGATGTGAAAGAAAGGTATAGTTGAAATTTTACAAAATGTTGTTTCCTTACAGTTTTGATACTATTAACTATTTTAATATTCATCATTTTATTTGTTTTAATTGAAATAAATGGTCTTTCACAGGTGAGGAAATATCCAACAATGTGGGCATATGATCGACATTATCATGTAGAACGTGTAGATGTAAAGAGATGATCCTTTGATTGTGGCATCATGGTTGACTTCAAGCAATCCAATCGATCAAGCTCAAAAGATAAGAATATTATGGAAGGAAATCTACAATATGTTGGGAAAATACAAGAAATTATTGAGTTGGATTATCACTCTTTTAAATGTTGTAGAAGCATTTGAGAGTACACAAAGACATGATACCCATAGTGGATTGTTTTCTATAGATTCCTCAAGGTTCCTACCGAAGGATAATGAGCCTTTTGTTCTACCAATTCATTGTGAGCAGGTATTTCTTTAACTCAAACTGCAATAAATGGTAATGATCAATAATGTATTAATACATTGTTTATTGTCAATATACACATGTGTTTATGAATCAATAAAATTGTTATAACATATGTCTAATATATGTATATTGTACTCGTTCATGTGCAGGTATTTTTCTATGAAGATATTCTAGACCCGAAATGGTTGTTTGTCATACATTATGATCCAAGATTAAGGCATGTATTTGACGATGCATTAGTGAATATTGAGAAAAACAATGATGGCGAACAAAATAAGAGAGATGGATTAAATAACATCGAAGAAATTAACATCCATGATGATGCTGAAGATGGTTATGTTCAGGCACAAGAAGACAACAATCCGGAGTTAGATGATGTTATGGAAGACAACAATATGGATGGTATACAAAATGATGATCCAAATACATCTGGTAAGAATATGGATGATCTACAGTCAAATTTCAATGACGATGAAGATGATGCAAGTCAAGATGAGGATGGTGATATTATTAACTACTTGAGAGATCATATGAACATTGAAAATGATACACTAGATGGCATTGTTGCAAACAATGATGTTAATGACCAACACTTCTAGATTTCAGAATTGTTTGTAATCCATGTTTAAAAAATAATGATTCTTATAGCCTAGTATTTGAAATGGTTCAATATTATTTGTGTCAATACAAATCACCTATCGCAATATCGTTAAAGTGTTCAAGATATGGTATGAATTGTTGGAAAAAAAAATAGGATTACTTGTATGCTTCTTCCATCCATTTTATATCAACATATGTTCATGAAGACACAAAAGTTATATCAACATATGTTCATGAAGAGACATAGGATTACTTCCTTCTGCTATGACAATAGATTTTGTCCTTAATGCTCTATTCATGTCTTTGGATGTAGATCACACTGTAAGGATGTTGAGTGCATCCTCATCTCAACATCAATACCTGGCACCATATATCATATATCACATACCATCAAGGCATGTGTCTCGTCCAACCATGTCAAAATTTGACCTAAACCCTAACCCCTAAGCCATTGACCCTTAAAGCCTAGTTAAGCCCAAATTCCTAAACCCTTAAACCCTCAACCTTAGTTAATCACTAATCCCTTACCACAAAATCCATAAATCTCTTAAAGCCTAGTTAAGCCCTTATCCCTAAACCCTTAATCCCTTAACCTTAGTTAATCATTAATCCCTTACCACAAAAATCCCCAAATCCCCTAACCCCTAAGCCATCGACCCTTAAAAACTTAAACAGTAATCCCTAATCCCATTAATCCATAAACCCCTATGCCCTAAGCACTTAAACATTAATTCCCTAGCCCATAATCCCTAAGCCATTAACCATTAAAATACCTAACCCACAAGCGCCAAATCCCTTATCTCTTGACTCTTAATCCCTTAAACCCTAATCCCTAATTCTCTTAACCCTTAGTACCCCATATCTCTAAATCCCATAATCCTCAAAGCCCCTATCCACTTAACCCCCAACACCTCAACTAATTAACTATTTAGGCACATCCAACGCTAAACCCCATTCACTGCTCACCGTGCGAGATTGATGGATGGCAGTGGTGATGTGTTTGGAATACATTAATCCATGACATTTTAAGAGAGTTTTGACAAGCATTCCATAGATGTGAATGGAAAACGATGGTAATGAGACTGCATGATGAATGTTGGTGCAAATGTGGAAGATCTCAAAGATTATGTGAGGACATCATGTATCCTTGAGTCTTGAAAACCTCACATACCGTTAAGGCATATTGTGTCTATTCTAATCGTGTCAGATTTCAACGCATGCATTAACAGTTTGAAGAAATTTCAATGTTGGCCCCAATCACTACTCACTGTACATCAGTGGATGACATTGGTGATTGTCATGTTGGAAGAGGTTCCATGAAATTTAAAGAGAGTAATTCCGACAAAGCCCTAACTCCGCTAACCCCTAATCCATTGACCCTTAAAGCCTAGTTAATCCCTAATCCCTAATTAACCCTTAAGTCATCAACCTTAGTTAATCAATAATCCCTTAACAAAATATTCCCTAATCCCCTAACACTTCTCACTAATTCCTAATCCCTTAATCCATAAACCACTAACCCATTAAACATTAATCCCCTATCCCATAATCCCTAATACATTAACCATTAAACTACCTAAGCTATAAGCACGAAATCCCTTAGACCTTGACCCTTAATACCCTAAACCCTAACCCTTAATCCTTGTACCCCAAATCCCTAAATCCTCAAATCCCCTATCCACTTAACCCTAACACCTAAACTAATTAACTATTTAGGTTAATTTGGATACATCTGGCGCTAAATCTAGCGCTACTTCTGGTGCAATTTGTGGCACTAACTGGGGTGCTAAATCAAGCGCTAAACGGGGCACAATTGCTGGTACTAAATGAGGTGTTATTTCTGGCGCTAACTAGGGCGTAATGTATGACGCTAACTGGGGAGAAATTTCCAGTGCTATTAGCACCTAAATTTTGTGTTCGACGCAAAAAGCGCCATGAATAGCTCCATCTCGATAAATAGTGCTGACTTGTTCAAAAAATTGAAGAAAAATACATTAAAACCATCTTTGGAAGCAAAAAAGGGAGCAAATCACATGGATTTGTTGTAGTGTAAGAGAAGTATAAAGGCATACACCCTCTTATCTTAAACCCTAGCTTAGAGAAACTTGCCTTAGGGAGTAAAAGGGCTTACAGCCCCAAGGAGGTAGCTTCTCTAAGCTCCTTGTGACTCCATTAACCCAATAGAAAAGGAACTAGTAATTGATTTGTTGCATTGGAGAAATAAAATATTGCATTGGAAAATATGATTTTTGGTCATTTTTACTTCTTGCAAAGTGAATTTTTTTCCTTGTGCCTTGGGCACCTCACAGTATATTGTTCTCAAGCCAATTTTTTTGCTTGGAACACTAACTTCTCACTGTTTACTGATAGATGTGTGTTTGCTTGCAGGTTTACTTCTGAGTTATGTCTTAGGGTTTATATTTCAATTAACAAGCATAGATTTGAAGATATAATAATGGCATACAAGATATGACCAATAAGATAAGATATGGAACCAAACAACATAGATCTAACCTTTATTGATATAATAAGCAAGAACCTGATACAATAAGGATACATATCTGGAATAACATCAGATATCTCCAAGAGAGAAGATATGAGCTATTAAAAAAATCTCTCGATAAGAATATGTAAGCCTCCAAAGGCTGGATACAAAATGAAGACCAATACAAGAAGTACCAGGGTCAAGTCCAAACCCCCTGGTTGATGGCACGTCCTCTTGAAGAGATAAGAAGACCCAATATTTCGGCATGGGTGATGGAAGCCTCTAAATGACTCCAAATCCTATATAATGATAGATCAAGGTGAGTAGAACCCCCTCCTAAAGTTTCAGGCCGAAATACCAAGGGATGCTCCTCCAAATGTTGAAACCCTAAGTGAAGTTGCGCCCTCCTGGATCCTGTCAATGCTCAATAATTCGTCCCATATGAAAGAGACCTCCAAATACCTTGAAACCCCCTAGAAAGATAGATCGAGACACTCCAAGTCACTAGGTGAAGTCTCAAGGTCAAATCTGAAGTATAACCCCTCCAAACTGAGTAGATATGAATCTCTATAACACCCCCCTTCTCTGCAAATCATGCCAATGCTCTAGGAAATCATCCAACAAAAATAACCCTCTCAAAATGCACTAGAATTTATGATCAAGGCCCTGCAAGAAAAACCCAAGTGCTAGAATGTCCCAAAGCCCTGCCAATCTCCTGGATCGAACTTCCCTCACTTAATGGTGTGCCCTCCTGCTGAAAACCCTCAAGGGTATTGTTACACATGATTTTGGTCATATTGGTGATGTATTGACAATAGTGTACTCAAGCTCCCAACAAGAACTTTCTCCTGAGAAAAGTGGCATTTATCTCCTTCCATAAAACATATTTTCAAAGTGAGTTCGCAGGTTGCCTATAGCCTAGGGTGCGAGAATGACCCATTCTCGCAGGCCACCTTCATCTAGGGTGTGAACTTCTCACACTGTGCTCTATACATAGGGTGCGAACTTATTTTCAAGCTTGGAAAAAAGATGAAGTCTCGAGGGTTCTAGAAGGGAATCTTCTAGAAAATGGGTTGGCATTCGAATGGTTGTCATTTTACTGGTTTCCCTGATTTGGTGGGATCATTCTCATTCATGTAACCATCTCACCCTCTCCTATATATTGAAAGGATTCTCATGGAAAAGGTTAAGCAAGATTAATTGGAGAATTGGTGAAGGAATTGTGTGAAGAATCCAGCTTGAACAGAAGCTTGGAGACTCTAGTAGGTCTATCAAGAGAGATTGGATCTTCTTCATGCAAGGACAGAGCAAGTGTGTGTGTTGGAACCAAGAGTCATCTAAAGGAAGCTTGTGACATCAAGGCGATCAGGTTGTATCTTCTACTTTCGATTAATATGATACAACGACATGTCCTTTTCCCATAAAGTCATTCTTACTTTATTGTGTAATTCCTTGATCATACACATAAGTTGACGATTGAATACATTTTGCTATCTTCACTTTGGTTGGTTTGTGTTGTCTTGTTCTTGACCTAACGAGAACATTGGAGCAAAGCAGGAGCAATAGAGACCCTAGGAAGTGATACAAAGGT
>JASDQU010027811.1:0-29537 GCA_032191745.1 Picea mariana | reverse complement strand
TTTTGAGTTTTCCACAGTTCTTGGCCAGTCCAGTTATTTTTTCAAACTAGGGGAAACAGGGTGTTACAATCCCTGGTGAACTATGTCTCCAGGTCCTGCTCTCAAATGGGTAGGTCTTTTTATTAACTCCACAAAATAATTGGGAAAAATACATAAGTATACCTCATTCTAGAATTAAGCTACAGAAGCTTTGTTCAAACTAGAAAACAAACCTCACCACTGTGTTCGTGGCATCAAATTACCTAAAAATTACTATCTCTATGTCTCGATATGAGTTTGGAACTTCCATGCCCAAGAGACAATCCTGTCTCATTTTCCATGCCCATACCTGCAACAATTAATGGATTCTATCTCGAAATTTGTGCCTCTATCTATACGGTAGTTCCCTTGGTCTTCACCCCTCATACACTGGAAGAAACCCATTTGAAAAATAAAATATGGGTTGTTGTGTAATAATGGGACCGTTGGCGCGTTGGTAGGTGGATGCTATGTTAAGATGTTGGTTAGGCAGAGGTCCCGGGGTTGAACCCGCGGGCCTCCCATTTTGGGATTTTCCATTACAACTGTTTGGTGGATATTCCACTAAAACAATGGTCCGACTATTTATGTGTTATCTGTTGGCGGATCTGCTAAGATTGGCAAAATGGCAGAATATGTCGCCAATTCTGGTGGAACCGCTACCAGATTTGGTGGTATATATAATATATATAGTTTTTAATAATTCGTTTGTTGGAAATAATTGGGAATTTTCCCACTACCATGTGGCATCCCATGATTAGGCCATGTGGTAGCCAAACATTGTCCCACATCACCTTTTTGTACAGTCACCCTGCCATGTCACCTGTATGCCACGTCAGCCTGCCACGTAGTGTACAGATGCCATGTCATCCTGCCATATATTGTATGGACACCACGTGTCCTGTACAAACTACCACGTGGCACATTTTCATTGGTCCACATGTCGGCCTAAAAAATCCAAAAATGAGTGACATGTGGAAACCTCTAGCACTGCCACATCATCATGTTGATGTCATCATGACACATGTCACCCTATGTGCTTTCCACGTATGTTGTACGGATGATGATGTAATCTATACTAGTGCTGAAGTCAGCACTACGGACGGTGACTCATCCCTCCTGACTGGGCTAGGTTGACCAAAAGTTTGACCATGAATATCTTTCAATCCATAATTTTGTTTGACAAGCCATTTGCGCCATTAGAAATCTTGTGACACACTCTTCTCGATCATGCCATTTTCACTGAGTCTTGGGAACTTTGAATTTTTTCCCTTTCTCTACCTGCTGAAGCCATTCTGAGCGTCCTGAGTTGCCTCTGCAAGTTCTTAGTTGTTCTTATCCTTCTCTGGATCCTTTTTGGATCATGTAGGCATCTACATAAGACCATTACATGATGTCTATAATTAACAAATGAATATGACATTACACTCCATTCCCCACCAAAAGGGTGAATGTCATGGTTTATCAAAACCATAGGCTCAAAATGATGATTCAATGGAAAAGGTGGATGGCCACTGAGATCCATCATGATCATTCCTCCCCCTTTAGGAAGCAATGGTCCTCATTGCGTCAAGTTCCCTTGGGAGATGGGGATACTTCTGCTAAATCTAAAGCTTGGTGTATTGCTTGCCTTGCTGAAGAAGCTATCATGTTTAGCTTGTTGAAGGCTATCATGAACCTGTTGTTGGAGGGGTTGAATATGTTCAGCCAATATAGCTGCATGATCTACCTGAGTGTGTGAGGACTCTGTCGGTGAAGATGCAACATGAAGAGAATGAAGGATTCTATTATAACCTTTCTTGATTGGGTAGTGTGGAGGCACCCTCATAGGTGCAACAACAACATCTTGGTACTCTTCTACAATCTTGTCGATAAATATCAACTACTAGATAGAAATGTCTTGGGCTAAGGCTATAGTGGTTGTAATGTCATTATGTTCACCTTCTGGTCGGATTGTGAAGAGGCTAAACTTTGCAGTATGAGATATTACTTTGTGGCATTGTTTTGGTGGGACAATAGTTGAAACTAACTCTCATATCCTTTATAGTTGACCCCCTAGAGTAATAATGACACTACGGGGTCGAGACTCGTAAATAACATGATGCCTCCACATATATGGTTGGCCTAATAGAACATCACAGACTTCTAGTGGGAAAAATCACATAATACCTCATCCTTTCAGGGCTTGATGTCATAGGACAGGAAACATTTTTGACTGACACAAAGATCTTGACCCTGGTGAAGCCACCCAATGTTGTATGGATGCGGGTGTGGTGTTTTTGGAAAATCCAACTGCTTATCAACCTTTGCTAAGATGATTTTCTTTTGGATTTTTCTATCAACAATAAAATGCAGTGGGGTCCCCTTCACCCACATATTTGAATGGAAGGGTCGCTCCCCCTCCTCGGGATTGTCTTCTGGTTGAATTTTTGTAGTTGCTACAATAGCAATGGGTTTTGCATCAATTATTTGTCTCCTTTTATCATTTTCTGAATCAGGGTCCAAGTCGAGGTTTGGATCTTTATCTTTGATCTTGGCCACCAATGATTGTATTGAGAAACATTCATCAGTGTTATGTGAAGGTTTGTTGTGGAACTCACTGTTGGATTATTGAGAGGGGGGGGTGAATCAGTAATAGAGCAATTATAATCCTTTTTAAACTAAATAATCCAAGTTTTATATCAATGTAGAATTATCATCCAATAATGATCAATGAACAAATGAACAATCATACACATACACAGTACATCGGTGTTTTACGTGGAAACCAAAAGAGGGAGAAAACCACAGAATGGTTTTTCTTATATTTCTTGAAGAATTACATTCATTGGAAGCACCAAATTCCTTTGTTTTCCAACTACAACTGGAAGGAGGCTCCAACTCCCTAGTTTATCGGGCTACAACCTGGGGGAAGCTCCAACTCCCCAATTATCTGGCTACAACCGGAAGGAGGCTACAACCCCCTATGTTCTCCGGCTACAACCGAAAGGTGGCTACAACCACCTATCCTTGCCCTGTCCAACCACCCTGACATATAAGTAGAATTATGGAACCACTTTCACTGTAAGATATATCGTTGTAAACTTGAACCATACATCAACCATGCATCAACCTGTACCTCAACCTGTAATCAACCTGTACCATAAACAAGTGCATCAATCATGCACCAACCTGTACCAAACAATCTATAATCAACCTGTACCATAAAAAAGTGCAACCAAACATGTAACAAGTATGTACCAATTGTGTGTCAACTACTCATCAACTATGACTCATCAATATGTACCAACATCATCAACTATACACCTCATGTATGTGCCAAGTCATCAACTACTTGTCTCAACCATGTACCCAACATGTACCTTCACCAAAATCCCTCATCAATTTCATCATCCAAATATGATTTGTAACTGTGTAATATACCTAGTGTTTATGATCACATACCTACAAACCTTCCTTAACTTTAACAACAAGAGACTAGCATTTTCATCAAACTTTTCTTTAATCTCACATGACTAGTTTTGGATTAGTCAACAACCCTAACTTGAAATAATCATAACTTTGTACCTGTAACGAATAAATATATAAAACTGATACACAATTTTCATCAGTGTGATTTATGCAATTCTTCCAGGTGTCACTACTTGCAACCTCTCAGAAAAGGAGTTATAACAAAAATGGCATACCTTGCTGAATTCTGGCTTATTCTAGAGAGTGACCTTGTAGAGCATGCCCCGCATGGAATATTTGTTGAATCGATATGAAAATATTACAAAGCATACTATAGACTACACTCTAACCAACACATTTGTTCTTACTAAATTTTGATCTTTTATGAATAAGTTATGACGTTTTTACCCGAAACACCTTAGAAAACATCATCAAAAGAATTTATCCTTCCTTGAATTCCGACCTTCTTTTCTTCACCTTCCCTCAGAAATTAGGATTAGATATCCTTTGGTTACCTCATAAACCTATAGATATTCAATATTCTCAAGTGTGATCTTAAATGAGAGAGACTTGCCTCTTATTTATACTCTCCAAGTAGCTTCCTTAAAAACATCTTCTAGGTCACTTTGCCCACTTTCCTTATTTTAGGGTTAACCCACTTCTAATTTCTCCATTAAATTTATTATTTAAATAATTTATTTTTTATTCACTTTGAATTATAGTACACTCATCACTTCACTTTATTATTTACCTTCTAAAATCTCTTAAACCACTTTGACTACTTTGACCTTTTGGGGCTTCTAGATGACATCTCAGGGTCCTCCAACTTCGTAAGGCCATAACTTTCAAACCGTGAGGAGTTGTGCGACGTTCAACATACCACTATAAATGAAATGACATGTACTATCCATATATAATAGTATTACCTAAAAATAAATCAAAACTCATACCGTTATCGATCAAACAAACTTGGGTCCATTACCCAAACCTAGATTCTCCAACTTCTTATGGCCATAAATTTCTAACCGTGAGGAGTTATGTGACGTTCCACATACCACCAGAAATGGAATGACAAGAAATATCCATATAGGATAATTTCACTGATAAATTCACTGACCTTTATCTCATTATTCCACAAATAAGCATGGTTTCTCTAACAATACTTCTAAGATAACTCAATCTGCAAAGCGTCTTCCTGTGAGGGCTTTCATCATAAGGGGACCACTTTGGAGTTCATCCTTTGTGCTATAGGAATTTATTCAAGGGTTGAAATCAATGACAACCAGCCTTAATGAACAATATCCCCCTTTGGCATTGATGGAAACACTCTAATGAAAAACTGAAATTATGTCATGCAATACTTAAGTCATATCACTCATGCTCCCCCTGGAAACATGCCTCTGTCCTCTGCATCTCTGTGACCATTTATCCCCTTGGAATGATGCCTCTTTCCTATGCATCTGATGAATCATTTATGGTGCTTCCTCATGTACATCTAAGACATATAACATAAGCATTCAAAAGCATTCATTTTGAAGTAGAAATAACTCTGAGTCTCTGGCGAATATACTCAAAGGATTCCCATGGAAGTGGTTTTGTAAATATGTTTTCCACTTGTTCTTTTTTGCCCACATACTCAACTCTGATGTTATTTTATGTAACCTAATCCCATAGAAAGTGATACTTGATTGGAATGTGCTTTGTCTTGGATTGAATCACTGGGTTCTTTGAGATATTGATGGCACTTGTATTATCACAATAGATTGGAATGGCCTCATCATACTCAACCTGTATATCTGTCAGAGTTTGTTTCATCCAAAGAACCTATGTACAACATGATGTTTCTGCAATATACTCTGTCTTGGTTGTAGATAAAGATAGTGATGATTGTTTCTTGCTTATCCATGATGCTAAACACTCACCCAAGTAGAACATTTCTCCATTGATGCTTCGTCGGTCATCAATACAACCTGCCCAATCTGCATCTATGTAGACAATAAGTGATAGATCCTTTCCTTTTGGATACCATAATCCAAACTCTTTTGTTCCTTTGAGATATCTGAAAATCCTCTTCACTGTTAATACATGTGATTCCTTTGGTTCTACTTGAAATCGTGCCACTTGTCCAACTACCTACATTACATATGGTCTAGATGTTTTCACATATAGTAGGCTTCCAATCATTAAATGGTATTGCCTCTAATCTATAGACTTTGAATCATCATCTTTTCTCAACTTGCAACTGGTTTGCATGGGAGTGATAACTGGTTTGCAATCTTCCATTCTAAACCTCTTTATAATTTCTCTTATATACTTCGTTTGAGAAATATAAATTCCTTGGTTTCTTTGACGTATCTGAAGTCCCAAAAAGAAGGATAGTTCTCCAAGTAATGAAATTTCAAATTCATTATGCATATCCTTTGCAAATTTTTGGCTTAAACTGTCATCATCACTACCAAAAATAATATCATCAACATAAACTTCAATTAATAAAATATTACCTTGACTTACCTTGATGTAGAGGTTGATGTATACACTTCCTTTTTTGAACCCTGCCTGTTGTAGATATTTATCCAGTCTAGAGTACCATTCTCTAGGAGCCTGTTTTAGACCATACAATTCCTTCTTTAAATTGCACACATAGTCTATATTCTCTGAAAACTAAAATCCTTCTAGTTGTTCAATGTAGACTTCTTCTTCAATTTCCCCATTCAGAAAAGTTGATTTTACATCAATCTGATACACTTTAATATTTTTGGAGCATGCATAAGCTAAAAGAAAACGGATTGCTTCCATTCTGGCAACTGGGGCAAATGTCTCTTCAAAGTCGATTCCTTCAATCTGTGCATATCCTTTACATACCAATCTATCTTTGTTCCTTGTAACCTGTCCATCTTCATTTAATTTATTCTTGAAAACCCATTTTGTGTTAATCACATTCTTATTCTTTGGTCTTGGAACCAATTCCCAAGTGTCGTTTTTCTCTATTTGATCCAATTCTTCATCCATGGCCTTATTCCAAAATTCATCCTTGTTGGATTCTTCAAAACAGTTTAGTTCAATTGTAGATAAGAGTGCTAGGTGTGTTTGTTCTGGTGATCAGATTCTTCTTCTAGTCTCAACTCCTGTATCTTTGTTTCCGATAATCCGATCTGAAGGATGATTCTCATGTACTCATCTGCTAGGTGTCTTTGGAGACACTTGCTGAACTTTCTCTTCTGCTTCTATCTGATTCTCTTCATCTTCCTCTTCTACTTCTTTTTCATCTTCTTCTTCATTTTTGAAACATTGTTCCATTGATTCATCTTCTTCTTCATTTGATTTTGGTCTGCCTGTTTCATGAATTGTTACATTGATGCTTTCCACAACTTTGTTCAATCTCATATTGTAACACTTGTATGCTTTCCTTGTACTTGAGTAACCAACAAGTACTCATTTTTCCACATGAGAGTCAAACTTTCTCATTCTTCCATCTTCTCTTTTGATGTAGCATTTGCTTCCAAAAACTCTAAAGTGCTTCACATTTGTTGGTCTTCCTTTCCACAGCTCATAGGGAGTTTTGTCAGTGTTGTTTCTGATCATTACTATGTTTTGAATGTGAACTTTTGTATGCACTGCCTATGTCCAAAATATATCTGTCAATTTGGAATCCATTAGCATTGTTCGAGCCATTTCCTGTACTGTCATGTTCTTTCTTTCAACAACTCCATTATGTTGAGGTGTCCTAGCAACGGAGAATTGTCTTTTTATTCCAGGACTGCTGCAGTAGTCCATAAATTCCTTTGAAGTGAACTCTCCTCCATTATCATATCTCAAGCATTTGATTTTTGAATCCATTTCATTTTCAACCACTTCCTTGTAGATCTTAAAGTTTTCAAAAGCTTCTGACTTATTCTTGAGAAAGAAAACTGCAATCATTCTTATATAATCATCAACTAATAACATAAAGTATTTCTCACCTTTTAAACCCTTTGTTGTAGTTGTTCCAACTAGATCAGTGTGCACAATTTCCAGTGGTCTTGTCGTTGAATATTCCTTTGATTTGAACCTGGTCTTTGTTTGCTTTCCTTGTTGATAATGTTTGCATAAAGTGTTGGTTGGTTTCATGATCTAGGGCATTTCTCTGACTGCTTCTCTTTTGATGACTCTGACAAGGTTATCAAAATGTATGTGACCAATTATTCTATGTCATAGCCAACTTTCATCTTCCTTTCCTAGACAACACTTTTCATTTCCAATTTCACTTAACACATTTAAGTTGCTTGAAGTTCATGCAGTTGTAGCAATCAATTTTCCTGAACCTTCTTTTCTTATCTCGCACTTTTGTGAATCAAAAGTAACTTTATGACCTTGGTCACACATTTGACTCACACTTAGAAGATTAGGTTTCATATCTTCTACTAGTAGAACATTTTCTACCTTTGTATTCTCGTTCCCAATTCTGACTGTGCCTTTTCCAATGATTTTAGCTGAATCATCATTTACGAAGGACACTGGTCCATCTCTTTCCTTTATTAATGTAAGAAACCTGTCTCTATCACATGCCATGTGTTTTGAACAACCACTATCAACATACCAACCACATTTCTTCTGCTTAGCTTGTAGAGCGAGTGTGTATTCTTCATTTCTATAATGATTCTTCTTTCTTATCCATGTCCTTTTCTGAGGTTCTTGTCTGTGACTGTTGTTATTCTATTGTGGTTCTCTAGGATGGACATTCATTCTACAATCTTTGGCCATGTGTCCAAAGTTGTTACATTTGTAACATTCCACTTCAGTGCTCAAAGATTCAAACCTGTTGTAACTTCTTCTTTGTGTTTCACTAGGCCTTCTTGGATAACCCTTTTGTGTATGACTTTCAAAGTTGTTTATGTTCTTGTTGTTAGCTCTGCAATTCACAACGTTATGTCCAAAATTATTACATGCATAACATAATATATAGCTCTGCAATTCACAACGTTATGTCCAAAATTATTACATGCATAACATAATATATATATATATATATATATATATATATATATATATAGTTTGATACCTGGGAGTTGAAGATCTTCCAAAAGGAGGTGCTCTTATGAATCTCTCTTCTTCTTGAGGCCTATCTATTTGTTGTTGATTCTGAAATCTGAATCTTCTCGGTGGAGGAGTGTCTCTGTAATCTTCCTTGTATATCTTCCTATCCCCTTTGATTGTTTCTGCATGGCTTTTTGGATATGTTTCTTGCTCTATTGTTCTGGAGCTTGATCCATTTTCTGTTTGATTGTATACAAGTTCGGACTTGTCAAGATGATATTTTTGACTGCTGATAATGTCATCCAAAACTTTTGAGATATTCTGCATATTTTTCTTTTGAATATCCTTTCTTAATGTGACAATCTCTGCTTCCAAATTTCCAATGATCCTGTCCTTTTCTTCTAGTTGTTTTTTGAGTGCTTCTTCAATTCTTTTATCTTCTTCTATTTGACCCTTCAAATTTGTGATAATTTTTTCTAGTTCTTGAGTGTCTTCTTTCTTGTCTAGTTTTGCTTTTAGTTTCTTGTTTTTCTTCTTTTCTCTTATGATAAATTCTATGGCACACATCAATTCTTCTCGGTAGTCATCTTCAATTTCTTCTTCGACTTCTTCATATTCTTCTTCGGCTTCTTCATATTCTTCTTTGGAGTCTTCTTTATCAGAGTCTTCTACTGTCATGAATAAAACTCTTCATGTCTCATTATCACTGACTTCATCTTCATCTGATGATGAGATGTCTTCTCTGGTGCATAATCTTTTCTTGAAAACTTTCTTTACAGTTCTTTTGCCTGTATATCCTTTTTTTCCTTTTGAGTAACCTTCATCATTTATATTTTTCTTATGAGTACATGTGTTAGCAAAATTACCAATACCATCAAAATTAAAACAAATTAAAGGAAGTTTACCTCTATACCTACTGTCAGTTCCCTTGTTCAGTCTCTTGACGAAGTTGGCCACTTCTTCATAATATTTCGAGATGTCATTGTTGTTGCTATGTTCTTCTTGTTTCTTTTCCTTCTGCTTCTTATCTTTTGGATTCTTTGAAAGCTTCTTCTTTTACATCTGGATTTTTTTGTTCAATTCTCATTTCATATGCTGTGAAGATTCCATGAAGTTCACCCATGCTTATTGAGTTTAGATCTGATATTTCTTTTAGTGTTGATATCTTAGGGTCAAATCTCATAGGAAGAGATCTTAGTACCTTTTGAACAATTACAGATTCTTTGATTTCTTCTCCCAATCCTATGATTGCATTCACTGTTTCATCGACTCGTAAGAAGTAGGCTGCAATATTCTCATCTTCCTTCATCTTTAGTTGTTTGAACTGACCTCTATAATTTTGAAGCTTTGTTGCTTTGACTTTTGAATCTCCTTTATAAATATTTCGAAGCTTGTCCAAAATCTCTTTAGCATATTTACAATGTGAAAATTTGGTGAATATTGTTTCACTAAGACCATTCAGAAGTGCATTTGTGGCTTTGGAATTATTTTGACCGAGTTCCACTGCTTTGTCATTTGTTGGTGGAACTGTTGGTGTTGTGTATCCATCTACAATTGATTGCCAAATTTCAAATCCATGTGCCTGTATATATGTCTTCATCCTTATGCTCCAAAAAGTATACTTTTGTCCATCAAACTGTGGTATTCCATTTTTATACAAGTTTTTTCTCTCCATGATCTACCTTTCAGTGGTTAAACTGATTTTGAAGGAACCTGCTCTGAAACCAATTGTTGGATTACTGAGAGGGGGGGTGAGTCAGTAATAGAGAAATTATAATCATTTTTAAACAAAATAATCCAAGTGTTATATCAATGTAGAACTATCATCCAATAATGAGCAATGAACAAATGAACAATCATACACATACACAGTACACCAGTGTTTTACGTGGAAACCCAAAGTAGGAGAAAACCATGAATTTTTTTTTCTTATATGTCTTGAATAATTACATTCATTGGAAGCACCAGCTTCCTTTGTTTTCCAGCTGAAACTAGAAGGAGGCTTCAACTCCCTAGTTTCTTAGGCTACAATCTGAGGGAAGCTCCAACTCCCCAATTCTCTGGCTACAAACAGAAGGGAGCTACAACCCCCTATGTTCTCTGGCTACAACAACCTATTCTTGCCCCATCCAACCGCCCTGACGTATAAGTAGAATGATGGAACCACTGTCACACTATCACTATGAGATATACCGTTGTAAACATGTACCAATAAACCTAAACCATGCATCAACTTGTACCTCGACCTGTATCAACATGTACCATAAACAAGTGCATCAACCATGCACCAACCTGTACCAAACAACCTGTAATCAACATGTACCATAAACAAGTGCAACCAACCATGTACCAAGTATGTACCAATCATGTGTCAACTAATCATCAATTATGACTCATCAATATTCACCAACATCATCAACTATACACCTCATGTATGTGCCAACTCATCAAATATTTGTCTCAACCATGTACCCAACATGTACCTTAACCAAAATACCTCATCAATTTCATCATCCAAATATGATTTGTAACTGTGTAATATACCTTGTGTATATGATCACATACCTGCAAACCTTCCTTAACTTTAACAACAAGAGACTAGCATTTTCATCAAACTTTTCTTTAGTCTCACTTGACTAGTTTTGGATTTGTCAACAACCCTAACCTGAAATAATCATAACTTTGTACCTGTAATGAATAAATATCTGAAACTGATACACAATGTTATCCAGTGTGTTTTATGCAATTCCTTCAGGTTTCACTACTTGGAACCTCTCATAAAAGGAGTTATATCAAAAATGACATATCTTGCTGAATTTTGGCTTATTCTAGAGAGCGGACTTGTACAGAGTGCCCCGCAAAGAATATTTGTTGAATCGATCTGAAACTATTACACAACATAATACAGACTTTAATATAACCAAAACATTTTGTCTTACTAAATTTGGATCTGTTATGAATAAGTTATGATGTTTTTACCCGAAACACCTTAGAAAACATCATCAAAAGAATTTATCCTTCCTTGAATTCTAGCCTTCTTTTCTTCACCTTCCCTTAGAAATTCGGCTTAGCTATACTTTGGTTACATTAGATACCTATAGATATTCAATATTGTCCAGTGTGATCTTAAATTATAGAGCCTTGCCTCTTATTTATACTCTCTAAGTAGCTTCCTTAAAAACATCTTCTAGGTCACTTTGTCCACTTTCCTTATTTTAGGGTTAACCCACTTCGAATTTCTCCATTAAATTTATTATTTAAATAATTGATTTTGTATTCACTTTGAATTATAGTACACTCGTCGCTTCACTTTATTATTTACCTTCTAAAATCTCTTAAACCACTTTGACTACTTTGACCTTTTGGGGCTTCTAGATGACATATGAGGGTTCTCCAACTTTGTAAGGCCATAACTTTCAAACCGTGAGGAGTTATGTGACGTTCCACATACCACCAAAAATGGAATGATATTTAATATACATATATAATAGTATTACCTGAAAATATATCAAAACTCATACCATTATCCATCAAACAAACTTGGGTCCATTACCCAAACATGGGTTCTCCAACTTCGTATGGCCATAACTTTCTAACAGTGAGGAGTTATGTAACGTTCCACATACCACCGGAAATGGCATGACAAGAACTATCCATATAGGATAGTTTCAATGAAAAATTCACTAACCTTCATCTCATTATTCCACAAATAAGCATGGGTTCTCTAACCATACTTCTAGGATAACTCAATCTACAAAGCATCTTCCCGTGAGGGCTTTCACCATAAGGGGACCACTTTGGAGTTCATCCTTTGTTCTATCAGGATTTGTTCAAGCGTTGAAATAAATGACAACCAACCATAATCAACACTCACACCACTTTTTGGTGTCTTTCTTAGACTTCTTGTTACCCTTCTTTTCCTGCATCTGGAGCTGGCTCTCTTGAGGTTGGCCTTCCTTGATCTGTCCTTCATTATGTGAGTTAGATTTTCCTTTTCCATGCTTCTCCCACTTACTTTGTTGTTTGAATTTATGATCAATTTTGACTTCATCTCAATAAGTAGCTCCCAATGATAAGATGTCCAAAAAATCCATCTATGTTTGGATGTACTTGTGTAGACCATTGCGGTACTTCAAAACCAGGTGTTGCTCAGAGTCTTTGATACCCATATTTGAGCACAAGGTATGAAAGATGTTGGTGTACTCCGACACCTTATGATATCTTTTCTGACGCATAGTTTTCCATCTCATGTATTGGTCATCATATTTTCTGACAGGGTAGAACTCCTCCTTTAGGGCATCTACAAAGGATACCCAAGTGGGTTCTCTCCCAAATAGTTTAGATTCATCTATAGTGTACCTCTCCCAGTAACCTTCCCACCAATATCTGACATGGGGAAGGGATTTAAGGAGCGCAAAGGTGATCTTTTCACTGTCAAATTTTGTTTGGACAGAGTAATAACATTCTAGCAGATTCAACCATTTTTCTAGAGAATCTGCATCTATATGGCCTTCAAATAAGGGGATATAAAAATTGACTTGTACCTTGAAGGGTGTTGCACTTGTGAAATGGTTTTTTTTTAAGATGACTTAGTTTTCGCCATAGGTAGTCTTCGAAGGATTTGAGAGAAGTTGTCCATCATCTCGTTCCTTTGTCGTACAAGGGCTTACTCGAGCAATGTCTTGAAAGGATCTCCTGCTATGTCATCTCTCTTTTCTTCTGCCATGGGAGGTCACTTGGGCTAGCGAGAGTGGTTGTCCTCAAGAGAAACTAGCTCAAAACCCAAATTTTTATATCCTAACCTCGTCGGGGATCTTCTCTGAGAAATGAGAAGGAGCAGACTGCTCTGATACCACTAATCGAGATTATTTTGAGAACAACATGAAGGCAGAAATATAACTGAGATATAACAATGAAATACACAAAAAAATATAGAAGATAACACATAAATACAGTGAACCCCAACTTCTATTACTGGATAAGATAGAAAAACACTGTAGAAAACAAACTGGAAAAATGGGGTAGCTCATCTCTAAAAATAAAGAGATGATGGCTACGCTTCATTCACAAGAAGCTTTACATCACACTCCATTGCATGCTTAAAGGGCCTCCTTCACCTCAATTTTATATGAGAGAGTGAGAGGAGAACAATTCCCATGATGTATGTGGGGTAAATTAGACTAAGTTTATAAAATTCCATAGGCATGTAAAATACTAGGACTTCCCAAGAGGTCACCCATCCCAGTACTACACTGTCCCGAGTGCGCATAACTACGAAGTTCTAATGGGATCCGGTACATTAACACTATTTTGTAGGAATGTACATAAGACCATTACATGATGTCTATATTTAACAAATGAAGATGACATTACATTCCATTCCCCACAAAAAGGGTGAATGTCATGGTTTATCAAAACCACATGCTCAAAATAGTGATTCAGTGGAAAAGGTGGATGGCCACCGAGATCCATCTGGATCGGGACCCCCCTGGTGACATTTTTGGTTGGGAGATCCCACACACACACCCCGTTAGTGAATGGGGTCCAAGCATGGCTCAAAAAAACATCTAAATCAAGAAGATAATCAGGCTCCATAACCAACATTGCCTTCCTCCTACACATGAAGATAAAAAAAAAAAATTGKCTTCAATGATACAAATGATCTTTTGTAGGACCCCTCTCACATGATTGATCAACACAATGATTATTTCATACATGTCGGGAGGTGTAKATGGGATGTGGTTTGTTCACTTTTGATAAAGATMCTATTTACGACGTTGAAGGTAGTTCTAAAAAAAAGGGGTTGAGTTGTCGTCTTCARAGGATTGKTATTCATGCACTTATGATTCATATGCTTGGCATCCAAGTAATGATATGATCACATATTTGTTCCAGGATTATTCGTAGCAACATATTCATGAATATTTCCAACCACCTTCATGCTCATATCTTGATGGATACTAGGTCATGGCCAGCTTAGAGGAGTCAAAATCTCACCCTACAAAGCGAAATGATTTTCACCTTGAAGCTTTTTACCGTGATTTGCGGATGAAGAGGAAATTTCTTTCTTTCTCCAGACATGAGATAGTCCCTTACCTCATTCCCCTTCTTCTCACATAAATCAAGGAATCTTCTTGGGATCTCTCATATCTTATAAGTCTTCAGGAATCATTAATCATAGTAATGGGGATGAAGTTGAGCCATCGTCTACATGTGGTAGCCCTCTTCAAAGATGGATTGATCAAGCTTGTGGCCATCCTTTCAGGAAGGATTTCTAGGATGATCATAATTGTGGATACTCCTTTTAGTAAGATTTCCTCCCTCCCACCCATCTCCATGAGTTTCATTTCATGATTGATTATGTGTCTATTTATGCTCATGATTATTATGTGCTCAAATTATCCTTATTGTATTGAATGACTAAGCATAGGGGGGGATACCTTGATGAACTGATGAATAGATGGATGCATTATTTGTATGAATTCACCTGGCATCACCCATCACCTGATCTTCAGAGCCCCAAGGACCCAAGTAAGTAGGTAGGTCATCTTTCTTTCCTTGCATTTGCGTATTGATTGCTCATGATAGTTTAGATGCATTTCATATTTCATTTTTCTCTACTTGCATATTGCTTTCATGTTTAGTTTAGATTTTTTTTTTTAAATGAGAAATTTACTTTTCTAGATTAGTTGTCATTTTTGAAATTTTGGATTTCTTTATATGGACAAAGGATGAGTGAGCCATCCTTCACTTAGCCATTTATTGTTTTAGTGTGTGTAAGCACAGGTCCACCAGGAGATGATGTGGTTCTCATGCACTCTATGATGAGTACATGTCCCCAATTATTGGCTAGATGTTATCCCCAACTTTAGGGATAACTAAGGATATGATGTCTCGAGGCCCTCAGGTTGTAGACATGGAGTACTAAGAGACAACATGACCAGCAGTGTCCACTTGCACATACAAAGAACTACTTCACCACCACAGTTCCAGGATCATCGTGATGGTATCCACCACATTAGCTGAAAGACATTGGGTCTTGATCCATGAGGTACAAGTCAAGTATTATGGCAAGTGTCATTTCAATATTTGATCCATTTGATTTTGTTTCATTTTAAACTTCTTTTTATTATGTAACTTTTGCTTGGACATTATGCTCTTTTCCCTATTTCACTTTGGTGGTTGACATTGCTCCCTAGTAAGTTGGTCACCCTTGGGGGTAGTTTTGCTGCTGGGAGGTCCTCTTAACGATTCATCATTCCATTCCTAAAYAGACTTGTCACTTTCCMCACTTCATCCCCTCATCTCCTTACCTTTTGGAATTTTCAGGTSTACTGACCCAAGAAGGGGTTGTCCCTCATTTCATGGGAAGAAGGGATTGAAGGCCCAGAGGCTTGTAGTTGGAAAAAGATAAAATCCAATCATGAATCTTCTAGATTCTCTCCCAGGGATCTTGAGGACAATGAAATGTCTCTCKTAAGAAACTGATGGAACCCATGAAAAATAACTAATGCAAACTCCAACTAAGGTGGAGCATGTGTGGGAACTGTTTTTCATGCTTAGGTAGAATCCCCACACATGTTTTCACCTTGGGAAGCATGATGTGACCAGGGTAGAGTCAAGATGGACATTTTTTTCATGCTGAGGTATAAGCCCCACCTTGGCTTCAACCTAGAAACATATTAAAAGAACAAAATTCAATAAATGGGCTTGGAAAAGGGTCGTATTGAAAAGGAAGGGGAAACACACCCTCTATAAAGGCACCCATAAATGAGACATTATGATCCCTTGTATGTCATGAACCCCATGCCCAAAAGTATTTCCTCCATCCATGTCACTTCATCCACATGACTTAGAGAGAGGTCCAATCAGGAAACACTCCTAAACTTGAGGTACAATTCACCCAATATGTCGCTTTGTCAACCCTCCCATACCTAAACTTGGAAAATTGCATAGGGTATTTGATCATTTTTTTATTTTGATGATGTGGTTTGGATGTACATGCTTGAATGGATATTTTATTGATTTTATTTACTCATCATGATGCATTTGACTTGAGATCCTTGGAGGGAATATCATTGTCTATACAGGACCTAGTTGGTGGACAAATTTGGAAGAATAAGCCTAGCTTAGGCTTCCTTGGGGCTTGAATCCCACACGTTCGATATCAGAGCCCACACACTGAATGATGATGAAATGCATTTGGATGCCTAAGAGACACCTTGGAGGATATCACCTAGCCCTTACAAGCCAAACGAATTTCCTTTGGAGGCCAAAATGTCACATTTGAGGTCTTGACGTCACCCTAGGGCTAGGGTTTGTTGGTGATTGAAGACACTTGGCACGTTTTGAAGGAGGGAGCCCTTGGATCATGGAGGAAAGGATTTTCTTGAAGACATTCGGCCTTTGGAGGCCTAGTGCACTCATATCCAACTCAATGAATTGACCTAAAGTTCCAAAATGTTGCCCCAAGAGGGTGACGTCATGTTTCTAGGGTTCATCTTATGTGCAAATTATGAATTAAAAAATGTTATTTTGGAAAAGGGGCATGAAATGGGAAAATTTTAACTTTATCTTGTGTTTTACCATTTGAATGTGGACAAAATATTATTTAGAGGATTTGTATAAATAAATATCATCTCTATTTCATTTTATCATAGCTCTCTCACTTCAGAGAAGACATTGGCTGAAATTTGTGCCCTATTGTTATAGTCCAAAAATTCCACATCTATGCATTCAAGACAATGGCCCATCCATTTGCATCCTTTTCCAATCATATTGCTAAGGTTTCCTTTAAAAAACAAATTTTTTGATAATATACGCACCCTTCTGCACTATCAATATGTGTACATACGTGTGATGCATGCTAATCCTCCCACGTACATACACATGTTCCATGCTAGTTAGCCCACGTTTACTCCCAAAAAATGCAAAAAATATAAAATTGCATGTATTTCGACGGAGTTTACGGCCTATGAAGGGTTTCCTAACCATTTTACCCCTTGTATCCCTTCCCCAAACCGAATAACCATCTTTTTCTCATATAAAAAGGGGTCTAGGGGGATCATTTGAAGATATGAACAAGGAGACAAGAAAACTCTGTCAATCTCCTTTCCCTCTCATTGCCCATGTTTTGCATCTTGCTCTGAGTTTTATCCTCATCTTTCCCTTCCTTCTTCCCATGTTGGGATGATGGTTGTGAGAATTATATGTGGGATTGGTGCACTTGGAGTCATGACACAGGAGCCTGGACTTGGTTTGTAGAGCGGTGTCAACAAGCAAAGGTTGTAACCTTTCATCTTGTTTATGAATAAAAGAGATTATTTTTTCCCAAAACTTTATGTGTATGTGTTCTTATCTATTTGATCATTTAAATCTATATTTAGGCTTTTAAGTGATTACTATAGATTGTATATGTTGTTGTGTTGTGTTCTTGGTATGTTGCAGGTCATCTTTGAGAGGAGATCTATGATATAAGAGCTAATAGAAAGTGGAAGAGGTCTACATTAACCAAAATTCTCTTTCTATCTCTTGGTTACATTGTCTTGTGATGGTTTATGTTATGCTATTGGATGGATGGATGATGCACTAACTCTCTTGGAGGCTTGTTCTTTCTTTATGGTGGATTTTCCTTGTTGAATTAGGGTTTCATCTTGTTAATGCTTCAACTAAGTAGGGATTTCATGTTCATTTCTCTCTTTTCTTGGTTGGAAGGTTAATCTGATGATCTCTTGGGGAGTATAAGGGCATACAACCCCCTCCAAGTCCATTATAATTATTTGGAATAATCTATTATGCAAAGGATACTAGGAGGAGTAAAAGGGCTTACACCCTCCTAGGTTTTCCTTATTGGTTAGGGTTTTTCTTTGGGATTAAAAGGGCTTACAACCCAAAGGAAGTAACTAATCCAAATTATTTAATAAAGAGACTCCATTTTCCCAATAGAAAGGCATTAGTATTCATGCATTGGAGAAATAAATTATTGCATTGGTAATTGTGAAAAGTTGAGATATTGAAATTGTCTTAAGTGGAACTTAACCTATATAATATACATGTATTTAAGCCACTAAGGTGTCTCATTGTTCCAATAAATTATTAATAATGTTGCAAATTTAATCGACAAACATTAGGGCTCCAAAAAACACATTATAACTTTTGATTTTATTCTCTTATCAACCGTCAGAATTTGCTAAGAATTTTCCATCATAATCTACTAGTCCTAACGCATCTTTTGGGTGGACGTTTTTGAAAGTTTTGGTAGATGATTTTTCTATTGTAAAAACTTGTTCTCTACATACATAAGGCTGAAAATATATCTTCAAAATACTTTTATATAACATCCTTAGTTTGTTTCTAAATTCTATTTCTTTCATACTTGGGTTCTACTAGTGATTCCTAGTTATTCTCTTGCATCATTTACTTGAATTTAGCATTTTTTTTAGCAGATATAATAATCATTTCTTTGATATATATTTGTTTACTATTGCAAATAGGGACAAAAATCCTAACTTTCTTGTCAACTTAACATATATCTTGCATACTTGGACTTGTGTTTTGGGAAGGCACAATCACTTTTTTGCAGGTACTCAAAGACGTGGAAACTCTAAATTACCCTTGAGACTCTTTACTAAGCCTTATTCCACTTATAAAATTGACCTATAGGGGAATACATTCATAGGTATCACTTTCCATCTCATTTCCCCCTAGGGTGACATGAGATTCCCCCCTTGAGGTGATCACTTCACCTCTAAAGTGATAGGAGTACCTATCTGAGGTGACCATGGGTAAGGATTCTCCCAGTTGTTTTCATATTGTGGTTTGGGTAAGGATTTTCCCAACCTACAACCTGTGCGATAATAGGGCTTATGAGCATTTTTTTTTTTGAAATTTGTCAAGAGAAGCAAGTGTATTGTTGTTGGGAGAATTATTGTTGCAAATGTAGAATTCTCGAGGTCATAGTAGAGAGATATTTCCTATCCAACCTATGATGGAACCCTTAGAGGGGAGTGGGAAGGCTTGAGGAATTGTGAGTAGTGAAGGGGGATCCCATCAATTAGGTTGTGTAGGTTGTGGGGAAGAGAACTGGTGGACTGGAATTAGCTATGGGGAATTGACTATTGAGAGGGGGACATTAGATAGCCTTAAGGACCATTGTCTCTTTTGGATTCAAAGACCCATATTGGGGGTGAATTTCTGTTCAGAACTAGAATAACAAGTCTACAGTTTGGAGGAACATTTGTCCTCTACAATGGTTTTCATGTTTTCGTAATATAAGTGTTCTTAATTGTTGTGTTTATTTATGTTAAATGATGATATAAATGTTATGTTTTTTACTCTGAGTTTTCTTAGTTAGTGTTGCTTGATGTGAGTAGAATGATGCATTCAAATCTCTATTTCTATGGTTGAATGACGATGTATGCATTTAGTTGTTGTTATTCATAGTTAAGCAATTTCAGTTACATTTTTAATTGTTAGAAAAATAGGTGTGCTCGTTTCACCATAGACAATATACCAATATTGTCACCCAACCATAGACACAAAGGCCACCCCTGAGCACCTTAACAGATAGAATATTTTTGGAAGAAATCCAATAACCAACCAAGGTAGTGCACCTTTCTCCAAGGCTAGAACACCAAGTAAGAATAACTAAAGACCAAGCGAAAATTCCAAACCATAACCAAGATAAAGTCCAATCCAAAACCGAAATGTCAGTTGCAGCAGTTGGAGCTGCAGCTACAGTTCCTCTCCAAACTTGTGCACCACTAGTATTATGCAGTTGTGAGAGTGAGTGTGACAAATGAGCTCTAGCACCCTCTATTTATACTGCTCTCTCTCACTTGACTGGGCCAAATTCTCTTTCTCAAGGCTAATAACTCAATATTAAATATTTTCTTGAGTCGACTTGTCTCCTAGGTTTATTATCCAACATTTTAGGGTTTCTCTTGCTTCTCGGAATATTCTAGTCTTGTCAAAGGTTACACATGGAGGTTAATACCTCCCGCAACTACCATAATATCAACACTCCCTCCTATATAGGGAGGTATTAAAGGTAATGGTATTGAGCATGAATAGATCATTCAATCGGTAGCATCATCATAGCCACACATGATATCTCATGATCAAATCATGAGCACCGTCATCACTATCCAACTAGATAGTCTCCATGGAAATCAGAACAATGAAATCCAATATAACACAACTCTGTCTATTCATAGTAGTATATAACTACTATCCATTGTTACACAACCACTCTCAGTAGCACACTACTACTAACCAGTGACATACAATCACTACCAATCGATCACATCCACCAAAGTAGGATACAAATATTGTACAAAGACATATCATCTCTACAACAATTGTATCATATGATATCAACCTGCATAACAATATCATGATACAAACTAAGTCATTTGGGTCATTCTTCCACTCACAACTATGAGATCTATAAGAGCATCTACCCTCAAAAAGTAAAACCTCAGCCATGGGCTATCTGGACTATTCTTCCCAAGCATAGAAGAATAATTGTCCTTGATTTATGAGCCTGGACCATTCACCTAACTAGGCCATTCCTTTGACACTAATCATAGTGAAACCTGGAGAGAATGAGTCTGCCCTAGGGAATGCATGTCCCTAATTTTCAAACCTGGACAATTCACCTAACTGGGCCTTTCCTCCAGCACTAATCACAGTACAACCTAGAGAGAATGATTATTCCCTAGGGAATGACTATTTAGACCATTTCCTATGGAAATGATTATCCTACACCAACCTCCAAAATGGACTAGTCTTCGAAATGGCTCACAACTATGAAATTTGAAAGAATGACTCCCGACGAGGTGGACCATTCTACTTGACCACTACTCAGAGTGACTGCCAAGAAGAATGATTGTCCTAGACCATTCCACCACACTGGCCACAAGGAGAATCATTGTCTATGGTACATCAACAATATATCGAACCATTTTCATTATGAAAATGACTATCCAATCTAGACCATTTTATGAACTGGAAAATGCTTGTCCGTCAGAAATCTCGAACCACTTTCAAAAATGGAAAGGAACTGCCCATCCTAGACCATTTTCTGAACTTTAAAATGACTGTCCATAAATCAATAACATATCAGTGATCCCTCCCAACCTAGGATTAATCACTTCCTTTTCTAATAAGGAAGTCATCTCCATGAGCCCCAGCTTGTCTCTTAAGTATGAAAACTTTTCATCTTGGATAGAGGCTTTACCAAAATATCTTCAATCTGCTCATCTATGGAGATATACTGGAGAACCACTTCTCTCTTCAGTAATTTATCTCGGAGAATATAATGCTTGATCTCAATGTACTTCGACCTTTCATGGAACAACATTTTCTATAAAAGATTCACATGGCTCTGATCATTACAATATATCATGGTCGAATTCAACACCTAATCAGATGGTCTAGAAACCAACTTATAGAGCCACATTCCTCATGTACAAGCATCACAAGCTACAATATACTTTTATTTTGTAGTGTTGAGTGCAACCGACTTTTGTTTCCTTCTAGACCATGACATCGTCGAAAATATCAAACTAAAACATATCCAAGTGGAACTTCTTCTATCATCTGCACTCCCTTACCAATCTGAATTGATAAATTCATGCAGTTGTATGTCATAATTTAAACGTCCCACAAAACAAATATCTAGTTGAGTATTCTCAAAATACATTAACGATCCAATCAATTGTCAATACAGAGACATGTCTACTAGATTAGAGTCYTTTCAACTTGTTTAGAAATGTCATCATGGGTGTTAGCCATGGATTTGCAATCCATCATTTCGGACTTCTGAGTAACCATTATGATACACTTTCTCTATCATAGGAAGCTTTCACCGTGCTTTTGTTGTATATGAGATACTCTKCATCAAGTTKCTTGAATCCATACAAGATTTTCTTCCATTTGCATACATGGGTCTCTTCCTGGTATAAGCTTCTTTCTCAATTTGCTTTATTGGGAAGAATAGTCTTTTACATGTAAATTTTAATCCATGGATATTGCAAGAGGTATATCTGGTTTACCGGAACAAGTTGTTGTCGTAGTCTTCTCCCTCCTTCTCGAAGAACCTCTAGTTCTGAATCTCGCAATTCTTCCATTCATAAGTATTTTTCACATTTTCTTACATACATTGTTCTTCATCACAACTTCCATTTCTTCTGCTTGATTGCTTCTAGTGGGTTCAAACCAAGCTGGTAGTCTTATGATTCTCGATATAATAACTGGTTGTTTTGGCTTTTCTTTCTTTCCTGGAATCTTCATGTTCTTCCTCATGTTCCTCTTTAACTTTGGGATCCATGGAGTCTTCTATAGATTCCATGCCCTTCCTTCCTGAAGATTCCAACTTCTTCCTTTAATCATAGGAACATAGATGTAGATGGACAAACAACGATACTTAAGAATTATTTTCGAAGAAGACTTCTTCTAGAGTCAAACTGAACACATGTGGCTTATCATGGAAGCTACTTTCAATGGGGAACATGGACAGATACTTCATAATCTTCATGGATTCTTCAATGGATCATATCATTTAGTATTATCTCCCTCCTAATCCTAGTTTCATGCATGAATGCATGCTCTTCTTTTGGAATTATGTAATGATCTCCCTCCATCTAAGAGATTCCATGCTTTCGTCTGCATCCTTATTTACTTATGCAAAGTGTCACAAGTCTTATTCTAATTTCCTTTTGATTACTGACTTCTTTTTGATTTGACTCCTTCCGGGTCTCTTCAATTCAGCCTATTTGCCAGTTGTTACTTATATAATAGAATCCTCGGGAATTTGTCAACATACTTCATCTTCTTGTATTCATTGCAATAGCAATCCTTATCTTGGTATTCTTCCATAGGTATTGTTTCACTGACCATATTTTCTTCTAAGAAATAGATATGCATGATATGTACAAGAACTATGTAAACATGGTATGTACAATAAATATGTTATAGAAGAATATTGTTACCTTGACTAGAAGAAGAAGTTTGTTTTATACTACGTGGCTTTCTTTGAGGGTTCCCTTTATTCGGAAACAGATGCTTTGTCTGTTTCCTTCCTTTCCTTTAACTTGGGACAATGGTTCCTGTAGTGACCATATTTTCGACAGTTGAAGCATTGTATTTTTGACATATCCTTTTCTTGATTTGGTTTCTTCCTTAAGAAAAACTTCCTCTTATTCCTCAAATTATTTAATTTTTCTATGAGGACTTGATCATCATATTTATTTTGGGATTTGTCTTTTGTGCTAATCCTTGATTCTTCTTGTGCACAACAAGTCCAAAGTTCTTCAAATGTGGGATACTCCTTTCTTGTGTTCATGCTTGTAGAAAATGCATCCCATGTATTGGGAAGGCCATTGACTACTATATGTACCAACTCCTTTTCTGAAATGATTTCTTCAATAGCTTGTAGTTGATCTCTTAACAGAGAGATTCTTATGTTGTCATCATCATTCATTTTCATGTCACAGAGATCATTCTTCAGAGTCATTACTTGTCCAATGTTTTTGATTGAGAGGAGGTTAGTTAGGGAATCGTGCATCTTGTTAGATGATTCAAGATGAGAGATGTAGGGTGTTAGCACTTGGTAAATTTCCTAGAGGTTGAAACAGAAGAAATCTACAAAAGGTAACTTTATCCAACCACTTTTAAAGCTGGGATCTAGCCCTTCCAGCTTCAGAGAGGGATCTCTCTATATGATTTAGCTTTGTTTTTAACTTTTAGATGTTAGGCTAGGTAAAGAAATAGGTAGGTTTTGTTGTAAAAGTGTTTTTTGAATTGGTTGAGACAGTTTACACATCCATTGGGCTATGGGGTCTGTGTTTAAACAAAATATGAAATACAACCAAAAACGTGAAGGAAGATTTCAATAGGGAGAGATAATATACTCACTGGATCTTTTAGTAGCTTAAATGATGAACAGAAGAAAATATGAGAAAGATAAATTCAACTAAGAAGCATTTAAGAATTTCTTAATTGAAAACACCAGAAGATAAACACTAAAATCTTTCGAGTCAGAAACAGGGTATCCAAGATAAATCCTGCAACATTCGTTACTCTTAAAGATTAGTTCATAAAACAATATGACCACAAAGAAAGAATAACATTCAACTTAGAGAATAAACATCACCAGTGAATACATGCAAGAATCCTGTAAAAGTGCCTCCTTTTTATTAATGGCAGATCTTCAAAAATGGTACAGTCTGATAGCGTCAGGGTGTAAAGATCAGCAACCCCCAATACTTCGAAAGGTGAAGTATTTATAACTCAAATTACAAGCGTTCCTGTCATAACTGATCAGGACGTGCTAATTCTATTTTTAGCCTAACTGATTTAACTAATCAAACTGCTTGATGACTTGGTGCAACTGCACGCGGAATTTCTGGGTAGACCGTTGATGAAGCCTTTGCACGACCTCATYTGAMTGGACAKGTGACTGGACCTGGACARCTCATMTGCTAATCRAGWAGATCGTAGAGTTCCTCCCATCTGAGATGACTAGGCACAGTGACTTTGAGCAGTCTCCGATACACTTCGTCCATTTCCGTATACTTAGCGAATGTGGGCTTACTGAGGAATATGTATCGAACCTCATGTTGGATACTGATGTCCAACTGAAGGGCATCCAGGAAATCTTTGTCGGTGATGCTCCCTTGTATGCCTGCAAACTTTGAACTATCTTTGGACACCTCAGCCAATCTCTTCTTGTAATCCGGAAGTGTCATCAATTTATCATTAATAACTTTCAGATCAAGTAGACCTTTATTTTGGATACCCTCAATCTTATTAAAAAACCTTTGTACCCCCTGGTCCATGATCTGAACCTTTTAAAAATCCTTTGTACCCCCTGGTCCATGATCTGAACCTTTTCTTCCAATTGAAGCATTAATCCTCTCTTGGTCAAAACTCTCTTGACCTCAAGGATGGTCTCTGTTCTGTCTTCTATCTTCAGCTCTTCTAGCTCTTCTCTGGTCTTAGAATTGAGTAATTTGATGATGTCATTTGCTTGAGTTGGTCTATCTCCCAATTCTACTATGATCTTCTCAATAGCCTGTTTACTCCTCTAGACCAACTCGTTCTGCTCAAACATGATTTGGATCATAGGCCAGATCTCATTTATGGACTTTGTGATGTCTGTCCATACATTCTCTTTGACCTCAGCCAAAGTCTTCCCTGCCACTGTTTGCTTTTGGCGCTGCTCTAGTTCCTTCTTGAGCTGCTCAGTTACCTGATTTTCTTTGGAGAGGCTGGTCTGGAATGAATTTCTGAGTTCCTGGAGGTTCTCAACTTCCTTTTTAAGCCTTTTGATCTCTGTCTCTTGCAGGTTCATCTTTTCCATGGATTTGGCGAGGTCGGCTGTTCCCTCTTGTGGTGTCACTGGTGTTGCAGTTGGAATTGTTGTCACTGCTGTAGTGCTCAATTCTGCAATTGGGATAGCACTCAATGGAACGCCTTCCATTGGCTTCAAATACTCTTTCTCTTTCAATAATCTCCCCATCTCAGCTTCCATTTCTTTGAGCTGAGCATTCTGCTCCATGAGCAGATTAAGCATTTCATCCTTCTCACCTTCTTTTTCTGCTATCTCCTTCACCTGCGAGTCCTCTGTGGGTGGGAGTTTCAGTTGTTTTCTCAAGGAGGCGATGTCTGCATTCTTCTTCTTTATCATCTCCTCTGCAGCTTTGACATTCAAAGGATCATAGCTGATCTTGAGGACCAGCTCCTCTAAAGTCTTGATTCTGTTGTCCTTCACAAAGGACGATATCTTCTCCAGCTTAAGTTGTGTCTGAGCATTGTTCAATGATACCTGTAATTTTGCTGCAAAAGTTGAAGCATGTGCCAATGTATGGAATACCATCTCTCTTGTCTGCTTGTGAAGATCCATATGATCTACTGGGTGCATGTCCTTCGTCTGGAATTTGAAGGTGGCCCTCTTGTAGTCTGTGATCACCTTGGGGTCTGGTACCTGCGCCTGGAGGAAGGCCATGTGCATCTTGCCCCTTTCTGTGTCAAATGCAGACAGCAGCCTATGTTGCGCAGTGGACGACTGCTTCTGAAACTGAGCATAAGTAATGTCGATAAGGGTCTAGTTTCTTTTCTTGATCAGCTCGTACTTCTCGAAAATGCTCAGCTTGGGCCCAGTCTTGCCTGGCTGAGTGTCCAGTGGGGAGTATATGGATTTCTTCAGTACTGCTGTGGTGATTTTCTTATGAAGGCTCGAACCGAAAGGTGGAATGATAGTCTTAGTCATGGTGGTAGGCGGGGCTTCTTGTTCTCCAGTCGGACCAGGAACTGGAGTCGTCTTGGGCCTCTTCATGTGCAGCTGGAACTCTTCAGATGACACCTCCTTGACAGGCGGAGACAAATCTTGTTGAGGCCTTTTTTCCTTAGGGACCTGTGGTGTGGAAATTGGTGGCACAGAGGTCAGAGGAATCTACTGCTCTACTTCAACCAAGGTGTCAGGAACCCACACAGTCTGGTTGGCGAATTTTTAAATCTTGGGCTTGGACTCATGAACATACGGGATGTTTTTTTTCTTCACCCGCATTTCTGAGATGATCCCGCATGGGTCATAGTGCCATGGGAAGCTTAAGAAAAAATTCATCTCTTTCAGCATCCGGTCAGCTTCTTCCCTGGCGCCTCGACTGTTGTAGATGAAGGAGCCAATATGCCCCTTGATTCGAAGCTACTGCTTCTTCTTCAATGATACAAAATGAATATCATTAGAATTCATAATCTGCCTTATGTATTCTAAAGAAAATATTCTTACAGGCAAATATTTAGGCAGCTTATACGGTGCCAACTCGCAGTTGTATACTCTGATCTCGGTATGGTTCTGATACAGGTACCAATCCCTGGTCTTCGTGTTGTCCGAGAGATGCAAGATTCTCTAGACTTTGTCATTTATTCGGGGCTCAGGCCTGCCGCTCAACATGCTTACCACAGGATGGTAGAACAGATCGATGAATGCTTTGAAGCTGTACTCTGTGAAATTATGCTTCAACAAAGAGACCCATGCTGTGACTGGATGAGGACTTCCATCTACGTCCATTTTCTGCATGGAGAAACTGAATTTATCTACTTGATAGAAAACAAACATGTAGTCCAGTATAGACAAGTATCTAAACATGCCTTCCGTGCCAAAATTCACGAACTGTTCATGAATATTGTCGTCCAAGAAGGTGCTGAAATCAAACTGGGTGGTGGGCTTTTCATCAGTGGAGAAAATGGATAGAAAACCCAGAATGGGCTCATCTACCCACTGGTCAGAATAGTACCCGAGCAAAGCACAAAGGGAAGAAATGACCTGGTTACCCTTGGTGGAGAACATGGACGAAGGGTAAGGGGGATTTGTGGAAGGGAATTGAGTGGAGGTGGGAAGGAAAAGCTCGAATATTTGAGCTATCTGGGGAAAAGTCATCTTTTGATATACCTCTGTAAGGATTTCCAGGTTGAAAGGGGACACAGAGTCGGCACGGGGAATTTGCATCATCTGGTCTATGTCTTCGAGCGTAATGAGGAACAAGGTGTCTCCGGATGATGATATGACAGCTCTCTGTTCAGGAATATAGTGAGCTTGGCATTTAAGTGCAAACTCGGGAAAATGATGGATTTGGGGAAAGAGGTACAGGGGTAAATTGGACTCCCAGAGTCCAATTTCATCACTCTGGTCCAGGAAAACCTCCCTGAGCCATGACTAGAGGTCTGAGAAATTGAAATCGCATTTGGTATCTGCGATCAATCTGTCTTTGTCGACCAACGAGATCTTGTCCAGGTCGACAGGAGGCGGGAGAAAAGGATTCTCCTCTCCTTCTGCTTGTCTTGGCTTTGGCGCCATCTCTGCAACAGTACCTGCAATAAACAAGAAGTTAGTGGGGTCGAATGACTATGGATGAAGGCGACAGAAATGCAATGGAGGAGTAAGAGGTAAAATTTTCTAGTGCGATGGATGAATAGTGAAAATGGGGGAAAACGATAATTTTATTCAAAAATGGGATCGGTTGGGCGCGGGAAACAGGTCAGCTGGATAATGGATAGGTTATCCAGTAATAAATGGACAACGTGCCACTTGGGAGTGAGATGGCAGGTGACGGTGGACGAAACATACAGACGGGTGATGTGGCGGCTAGGGATTGGAGGCAAAAGTCGCTATAAGGGGCTGGTCATGAGTGAAAGGGGTTAGGGGACTGACAGCAGTTATGGGATGGGACATAACTCGGGAACAAGTGGAACAAGTGGAACCTAGTGGAAGATGACGTCCACAAGTGACGGGAGCTGTCAGATAGCATATGGTGATGGGACTTCGGGACAAATATACTGACGCCACGTATGATAAGGGGCCCTCCAAAGGGGAAGAACCATTCCAGACCCCCCCCCCTCGGTTAAAAGTAGATCATCAGGGGGGGTCCGCAATCCAATTAGGGCCATTGATCTACGCGCCCTCTTCCTGGCCGCAGATCTTAGCGTGTCGTTTAACACTCATTCCGGACCCCCCCCCGCCCTCAGTTAAAGGCAGAACGGACGGGGGGGTCCGGAATCCAATCTGGACCGTTGATTTACGCACTCGTCTCTGGGCCGTCTAGATGTACGCAAATTTTATTACCGATTCCGGAGCCCCCCCCCAACCCCCCCCCGCCCACGGGTTAAAAGCAGAACGGTCGGGGGGGTCCGAAATGCTCTGTGCACCGTAGATCTAAGCGCCATGATCTGGACTATCAAAATGTGCAGGGAGCATAAACGAGGGGCGGAAAAACACATGTGTTGGGAAAAACTTAGGATAACTGCATTTTATGGGTTTTTCTCTAACTTTCAAATAGACACCACCAAGGGGCTTCGACCAAACTATCTTTTAATCATTTGGAACATGGTGCAATCTTGACATCAAGCTGGTTTTATTGGAATGGAACCATACAGCAACTAACCTATGTTCTAACCTATTTTCCTATGACAATTAACCTAGATTAAACTGTTGGGTTAAGAAATTACTCTACCCTAGGGCTATCTGACCAGGATTAGACAGTCTGGTCAGATTT
>JASDQU010027810.1:41413-63391 GCA_032191745.1 Picea mariana | reverse complement strand
ACATAGTACTTCCCTCGCATAGTGTTATGGGTAAGTCGAGCACACAGTGTCACTCTAATGCTCATAAGAATGTGTTATTATTTTAGCAATATTGAATTTTTTATTTCTCTAAGTTGCCTATAGTAGAAAGATGATTTTGATATTTTAACTTAGGGTTCATGATCTCCTTATAATATATTAATTATTTTTTATTCTCAATTTCCTCATTGCATTGCAATTCCTCTTTAAATTTAGTTGTGGTAGTAATTTTAATGGTACCAATATTCTAAATAGAGACCCTCATTTTTATCCTCCAATTGTTAAGTGAAGAATCTACATTTGTAGTCCACCCTCTCTTAAGCCTCGAGTGACATTTATTGGTATTTAAAGCAACGTTGGGAAGCCTCTCAATATTCATTTTGATTAGTTTGTGCTTGTACACTAATTATATGGTCATAGCCTTACTCTCAATGGGTGGATGCCCAACATCCAAGAGAAGCGTATGATAGTGTGTATTATTATTATTATTATTTAAGATTGTCAATTATAAAACACTTAAAATTTTGCTAGATTTTTCTCCAAGTTTCTAGAGAAACGCTACAACCCCAAAATTTTCAGCCTTATAAGATCACCAACATAACAAGTGTATCAAAGATTTTTTTTTCCTAGAACCAAAAAACATGTTTGTTTTTTTTAAATAATGGTTCTAAAGACCAAAATAGGCTTTCCAACCTCTAGTAATACTTCTATTCACATTATAGTTCCAATCTAGCTTGTGATGCAGAAAAACTCCAAGATATTTGTAAGAAAGAACTCCCTTCAAAATGTTATTGTTGTACATAAAATTAGGGTAGGTGATTTGCCTAGATTTGATGATCATAGTCTTTGTCTTATCAATATTTACTAGCATTCTAGAGCTAACATTAAATTCTTTGATAATTCTAATTTCTTTGTTTAGATCCACTAGGATTATTGCCAAAGGAACAAATATTATATGGGTAAAAAAGATGAATGGTGACCATTCCATTCAAAGTAGTGTCGACACAACCTACTTGCTCTAGACTTACCTCTAACTTATCAATATAAACATCGGAAAAGGTGGAGAATAGAGAACATCCTTACTCAAATCCTTTGATTTTTTTTCATAGTACCAATTATATTTTATATTAGAAAAAGACGTGATCAAACCAGACAACATTGTAATACAAAATTGAGGAGTCTAGCTTGGCCTACTATTGAAAACATATGATTTAATAGCCAAATTCGCATGATTCCTAGCCTTCCATTTCCAACCTTTAAAGACCTAGCGGGTACACTACCTTACATATTGAAATAGTAAGATAATTGTTTGGTAAAACATACCATGTGCGTTAATAAAATTAGTGCTCTTGAAGGGCTTTAATTGTCAGGCCCACTTGAGTATCCATTACAACATCCTCATAGTGCATCTCCACTTCAAATTAAGCTATAGTCTTGAATTCACTTATGGCATCCACTAGTTCTCAACTCGGGAAGAATTGTTTATCCAAATCCTCCTCATTCGGCCAAGAAAGATTATAGAGGGAGGAGTCCCCAAAGTACACAGAGTCCAATGGGGTAGGAGATGAGAGAACCTCTTAAGGGAGGTTAAGGTAGGCCAAAATACTTTTGACTGGAGAATGTAAAAGAACTTGTATGGGATGTTGGATACTATGGTGGTGGATATGCATGAATGTGTTGACCTCCTTCTCTCTATACCTTAGTTCCATAATATTGGTTAAGATCTCCACTACACATTGATCCCTGACCCAATTCCTACCTTAATCTTCGTATCCAATTCTTCCTACCAATGATTCTAGAGAATGGTGGAGTTCATGATGTTGCACTCTTCTTATGCTACTTCATACTCATAGTGTCTAACCTCTCTATGAACCTCTTTTATCTCACACAAAGTGAAACATTTGCTTATGCAATGGCAGTATGCCATAGTTGCCTCTATTTTACCTAGATTCTAACTAATCCTTCCACAACAAAAGCACCCCAACCTGCTCCCAATGATCATTCACAGTTAGACTTGAGAGTAGAGATAGAAATAATAACATTGAACCAAACCACAAATCCACTCCTAATAAACCTACACACATTTCCCTCTCCCATCGTACTAAACATAATCATGCATGTATGAGGGAAATGAATGAGATCTATGAAGTGACAGAGCCTTAACTCATTGTCCATTCTCCATCGCAGAGCAGGACAAATGTTGTAATATGCTATAATCACCTTAATGCACTAACAACTCATGGAAGGGGTAATACGCATATAGGCCCCTTGTTTGATTTAAATAACCCTCCATTCCATCATAACTTCTAAATTGGCTTGTGTGTCGACCTTCCCATTTTGCTTTTGTAGAACATAGAAAAAGTCTACCTTCTCAAAGTTTTGTGTCAGATTGATGACCTTTTAGTTGAGTCTAGAAAGTTTGAAATTTAGAAGAGAGATTTAATGGAACAATGATCTTAAAACTAATGTTTAATCCTCGAACACCATCAATTATTGTACTATGTTCAACTTTAGAGAAACTAAACCTTAATACATTGTGTGATTATTTTTGTTTTGTGTCTCTTAATCCCACATATACTTCATTTAATCTTTTTTTTAAATTGAAAATGACCACCCACCCTTATTATATGTTTTTTTTAATTGATATATGTTTCTTTAATTGATACATAAAAAAAATGTAATTCTAAAATTATATATATAATATGTTTTATTAATTGATATATTGATACATTTAAAAAAAGTAATTCTAGAGTTATATATAGATATAGATATAAATATATAACTATAGAAGTACAATTTTTAAATCAATTAAAAAAACATACAAAAGTCAAAAGAGCATAAACCTTCCCAAAATGGGTCTCATTAAAAGAAAACAAATTATTTAAAATAGATTAAGATGCACGTTGACTTTATAATAGACTTTAGATGCACTATGTTTACTTTAATAGACTTTAAATGCTCTATGTGTAATTTAATATCACTAGTGGCCATATTGTTATCTATAACAATTTTAATGGGATTCCTTTTATGTAATGCAATCACTATTTGCCATATTGTTATAGTTAACATTTTCAATGGATTCCTTATAACTATTGCAATTAGTTATAGATTGATATAGCTTATATGTTTTAATATTTTTTATTTTTCCATTCTACATTAAAATATATAAAATATATATTTTTAATATCTTAAGTTTTCTTTTAGGTTATTTTAATTATCAGCAGGTCTCTCTAAAGCATCATAAGCCCACAAAAACACTATAACAATGAAACATAAGAAAAAAGTAGTCTTGATTAACCCATAAATGGCAAATTAAGCTCATGCATTTATCCATTCTTGGACTCGAACATTGTCCATACTCCATAATCCATCTGGAGGCCTCCTTTGGAAATCATATCTACAAATCATATCAAATGTAGAGTTGAACTCTATATACATATGTGAGAGTGAAATGTAATTAAATTTGGAAATCATATCAAATGTACAGTTGAACTCTATATACATATGTGAGAGTGAAGTGCAATTAAATTTAGATTGAAAATTTTTAATCTCTTCAAAAATGAGATTTAAAAACATTTTTTTTCATTCTATTTTGCCCCTTCATCTACTTAATAACAATCATGGAGTTACCAAAAATCTATAAATTTGAGGTTACTTTGTATGTAATTAATTTTAATAATTATTTCAAGATAATTTCTTTTCACTACCAGTCTTACCTTGACTTCGCAAAAATGATCTTCATTCAAAAACAATATTTCCCTAGCTTCATATGAAGATTGGGTTACTTTAGCAGGACCATCAAAATAACCCTAGGCCTAAGATTTGTCCATTGGGTTACTTTGGCAGGACCATCAAAATAACCCTAGGCCCAATATTTGTCCATTGGAACATGAGAAATATGTCTATTGGGGGAGACCTTTGGGGAGGTCCTGAAATTGGGAAATATAGTTCTACTTTGAAGGGAACATTGAAAATGAGGAATTTTCCCACCTTTAAAGTTTTTGGCATTCCTAGCTACCTATATTATCCAAGCTACTAGGATGGGAAGGGCCTTAAATTCTTTTAGTTCTGACCAACACTGTCAGGGCAACATTGTAATACAAAATTGAGGAGTCTAGCATTGGCCTACTATCCAAAACACATAGTTTAATAATCAAATATCCTTTATTCATAACCTTCCACTTCTAACCTTTAAAGGTATGTCAAGTGCACTACCTTTCATATTGGAATAGTAAAATAATTGTTTGGAAAAACATACCATGTGCATTAATAAAAACTAGTGCCCTTCAAGGTCTTTAACTATCATGCCCACTTGAGTTTCCATTGCAATATCCTCATAGCACATTTCCACTTCAAATTGCGAAACATGGTTGACTTCACATGTGGTGTCCACGAGTTCGATTTGGGGAGTATTGTTTGTCCACGTCCTCCTTGTTTCCATGAGAAATATTGTAGTGGGAGGATTCCCCAAAGGACAAAGAATCTAATGGGGTAGGAGATGAGACAACGTCCTAGGGGAGGTTAAGGTGGGTTGAAATCCTTCCAACCAGAGATTCTAAAAAAACCATCTAGGATGTTAACTCTAAATATTTCTAGTGATGGATATGCTTGAATGTGTTGACCTTCTTCTATGTATCCTTTAGTTACAAAATACGGGTTGTGGTATCCATTACATAGTGATCCCTGACTTGATTCTTGTCTTAATATTCTTATCCAATTCTTCCTACCAATTATTCCAGAGAATGGTGGAGTTCATGGCATTGCACTATGCTTCTGCTACCTCAAGCTCATAGTGTCTAACCCCTCTCTAAACCTTTTTTGTCTCACACAAAATGCAACATTTGCTTTTGCAATGGTTGTGTGCCATTGTTGCCTCTATTTTACCTAGAGTATAGTTAGATCCTTCCACAATCAAAGCACCCCAATCCACTCCCAATGCTCGTTGACAATTGGAGTTAAGCGTAGAGATAGAAATAATAATGTTGAACCAAACGACAAATTTGTTCCCAATAAACCCACATACATTGCCCTCTCCCATTGTACTAAACATAATCGTGCACACATGATGGGAAGGAACGAGATGTGTGAAGTGATCGAGTTGTGACTCACCATCCATTCTCCATTGCATGATGGGATAGATGTTGTAATATGTCATAATCACCTTAACGTGTTAACAATTCATGGGATGGGTAAGATGCATATAGCCTCCCTGTTTGATTTAAACAAGCCTTATTCATCTGAGCTCCTAAAGTGGCCTATATGTCGACCCCCCTGTTTTTCTATTGCAGAACATGGAAAAAGTCTACCTTCTCAAAGTCTTGTGTCAAATTGATGACTTTTTGGGCGAGTCAAGAAAGTTTGAAATTTAGAAGAGGGATTTAATGGAACAATGATCTTAAAATTAATGTTAGACCTCAACTACCATCACTTGTTATACACTTTTTACTTTAGATCGACTAAAACTCAATAATAATAATAATAATAATAATAATAATCTATTTTTAAGGTCATGGCCAAGCCACACCAAATTGGTGTATGAGACCCTCTTGTTTGTGGGACAAGGGACCCCCTCCGCCCAGCAATTTTACTGGTAAAGTCTACGGAGGTATACATACCCTACCCCCCTCTGAATTTGAACTTGCAATCTCTTAAGAGGAAACACTTGTTCTTAACCATTAAGCCCACTGCTATTACTTCTGCTTTATTCTTGGTTGTGTCTTTTAACCCAAGCATACTCCATTTCCTTTTTTCCTTTAAAATAAAAATAACCACCCACCGACATCCCCTTACTCAACTCCTATAATAAATATAGGACACTCATATATTAAAAATAAAATTAACATTCAATTTATATTAAAAAAATAATTATTTTAACTTGTTTATACGAATAAACGGTTAGTAACATTTTTTTTAAATAGATCAATAAAAGAAATAAACATTAAAAAATCAAAATAGCACAAAATAGAATAAACCTTTCCAAAATGGGTTTTATTTTTTATTTTTTGACTATGGGTTCCAAAAACTCGTGCAACATAAATTAAGATACACATTGACTTTACAATATACTTTAAATGCAGTGTACTTTAATGTCACCAATTGCTATATTTTTTTTATAACAATTTTTAATAGGATTCCTTTTTATGTGATGCGATTATTTATGCATCGATATTACAATAGACTTTAAATGCAGTGTACTTTAATGTCACCAATTGCTATTTTTTTTTATAACATTTTTTAATAGGATTCCTTTTTATGTGATGCCATTATTTATGCATCGATATTATTTTATATATGTTTTAATATTTAATTTTTTGTGAAGCGTCTATCAGTGGTATAAAGTGGGCTTTTTTTCTTTTTTAACAAAGTTGTAGTTTATGTTTTATGTTTTGATTTTTTTTAGGATATTTTTTGTTTAATTGTTTTTGAAAATTGCCGAAAATTTATTGGATTTGTAAATTTGAGTGGTTAATTTTGTATAATTTGAGTGCCTTAAGGGTTTTTCAACATGTTGAATCCATTTCTACATTCAGAAATGCAATTTAAACAACAAAAAATTGTGATTTCGCGTTGATTTATATCGTCGGATTCCAGCGAAAAGGGCCAAAACGTAGAACAATTAAACAAAAACAAATAATGTATTCCATTTTACATAAAAAGATATATGTTTTCATATATTTTTAATATGTTAATTTTTTTAAAAAATTTGTTTTTAATGAAAAAAAATCATTATTGATATTTATTTATTTTCTATATATAATTTTAAAGATCATGTCAATTAGGTCTAGCTTATGCGGTGATAGGATGGAGCGTTATCCTTCCCACCCAAGTTATATTCTCGTTTATGACATGTTGAGCTCATTATGAGTAAATCATTTAAACAACTTTTAGCCTTGTTGTTAATCTAACATTGTCCAATGAAGAATCTAGGGTTTACCCTAGGTACCATCCTCAAAATGAGAGGAAGTACCCTGGGGTTTTCCTGTGAGTTGTTACCTCAAAAAAAACAATTTTAAAGTTCATACATACTTTAAAACTTTATATACTTAGTTGGGTTGTGATAAACAAACTTGTTTGACAACTCTATAAGAATATATGATTTAAGTAGGATAAAATAGAGAGATCCACGAGGATAAATATAATTGATAAATATAAATGTGATATGATAATGAATACAAATGAGGACCATATATATCCATGCAGGGGTTCCCTTTCAGTGAGAGATGTGTGCTTTCATTAAAGTGTCTCTTCAATACATATTAATTATTAATTATTGTCATTATTTATTTACTTTTATATTTTAAATATTGTGTTTATACATTGTCTCCCCCTTTAGAAATGCTTTGTCCTCAAAGCATAATTATGAAAGGCTTTATGTCTTGCCCTGGCTTGTGTTGTATTTTCATGGTTCTCAGTTCTTGTTGTTGTTAGGATGATACGAGACAATACAAACTTTTAAGTGTTGAGTATAATTGTTGAATTATAAAATGATCTGACCATCCTAATTCGATCCTTTGTGGAATGTTGTGCTTATGTGATACCCAATATGAATTTGTATTATGAGACTCAATGATGATGATATCAATATTCTTGATAAGATAGATTAATTGCTTTTGTTTTGAGTGATGTTGATACTTTGACTAGTTAAAGTGCATTCTCTTGTGATTGGGATGTCAATAAGGTGTCTTCATAGTATGGCTTTATTTTATTGTACTTGTAGCGAACTTATGATTTACTTTTGGTGTTTTATCTTCTTCAAGCATTGGTTTGTTGGTAGTTTCATTTTTATTAGTAAGTACGCCTAAAATTTCTATAGTTTGTACTCCAACATCCGTATATGTCTTTTCTTGAACTGATTTTACACCTTCTTGAACTGTGATGTGGATTGGATCTGTATTTGTTCCCTTTTCCACGACTTGGATCTTTACATATGAAGATTTCGATGTTTCCTTCTCAACAAGTTGTTCTAACTTATTTTCCATTGACCTATTATCATTTTTAAGCTTCTTGATTTGCGTAAGTAGGTTTTGATTATGATTCTTTAAGCGCGAACTTTATTCCTTTTTTCTGATAATTTCTTCCCGAGATCTTGATTCTCTTGTTCCAACTTCTGAGTGTATTATTTGGTATCCTTTAACTTCTTGATTTGTATAAGTAGTTTTTGACTGCGATATTTTAAGCGAGAAATTTCTTTATTTTTATCTTTGATAACTTGGTTGAATTCTTTTTGCACTTTTTGTATTATTTTCTTATTATCTTTAAGGATAATCTTTGAGATATCTTTAAGATCTTCTAATGTTACTGGATCTAAAACCAATTTAACATCCCGTAACATTATCTTCTTATTTTTATAGGAGAATGTCAAAAACCTTTTTTTTCATGTTTAAGATGAAAAACACTAGTGTTTCCATCCAAGGTGAACCCAAAAGTATGTCATCTCCATCGCTCCATGAGGATCCAATAGTGAATGGCAATACAAAAGTATAGTCTCCAATGTTCTATTGTAAATTGCTTATGACATCTTGTTTTTCGTCCAACGAGCCTATCTTTTCAGTTATATTTGACTCGGGAATCACTAATTGGTTAGCGAATTTAGTACTAGCATAATATTACATTATGGGGTGGAAAGTGCGGGTGGGAGTCTTCTATATCTCAAAGGAAATACTATATCCTATTATGCATGGGGATCAGGGAAGCCTACAGCTTGTACGAAGGAGTTGTCATGGCCAAAGAGAGAAATATCTCCAAAATTGTGGTTTTTGGGGATTCCACGATAGTCGTTCGAGCAATACATAAGAGAAGCTAGTCCAAAAACAAAGCTTTAATGGCATATTCTCCCGCATTTTGTCCCTCGTAGAAGGATTTGTTGATTTCAAAATCTATCATGTTAAGAGAGACCTAAACCCCCTACTAGATCATTGGGCAAGGATTGGCACTAGCTTGGAGTGTGGAATTATAAATTTAAATGTGGTAAAGGGGGCCTTGCCTATACCATAGACGAGCCCACCTCTACTTTCACGAGGACAAATGAAGATGACACGTCCTGTCAGCCTTTGTGCAAATCCCCTTTCACATTTGAGGTTTATTTCATTTGTGTGGGAATTCAATATGATATGCATCTCTCCAGTTTTTTATGTGGTTTGAGGGCTCTAGCTATGGATCATTTTCCGTTGATTTTTGGGAAGGTTTCTACCCCCAATAGAGTGTGGATTCCAGGTCTCAGTTTCAATCTTCAACAAGTGGTCTCACATGGAGTTCTAAGTTGATATCGTCATTGGATCTCAAGGTATTGTTTCGGTTTTTAGAGGGAGGTGCAAGCTTGAGGTCGGCTCTATTTGTTGATCTTTATAGGTTTTTCCTTGTTTACCAACCCTTTTTTTTGTTCTGGTAGGGCTTGTTTTCTCCCCTGAGTGGTTTATTTTCACTGTGTAATTATTCCCTCATCCGTTATCTTTGGAATTAGGATCAGAGCCCCTGGGGGTGGAGGTTTTCTAGCTTCTTGTTGAAGAGGATAGAAATGGACCCTTCCTAGCATGACTTCAAGAAGATTCTCCAACATCATGAGAAGATTTCCCAAGCCAAATGTTATGTGCTCTAGCAACTTTCAGCTAAATTGGGGGAATTTGAACTTGCCCTAGTCTCCTTGACACGGTGGATGGATGCAATGGAACAAGAGATCCAACACTTAAGGACACTTGCATTCCCTCAACATTCGGCCTCTACGTCTATCAATCATGGTACATTATCTCCTTGATAAGGTGTTACGATCAATGACAATGTAGAACGCGACACAATCCCTATGAAAAATTAGGAAGGACCTTTGCAGTAGGACAAGGCCTCAATATTTCAAGATTCTACCTCTTCTTACCAGCAATTGTTTTTTAAAGTTTTCTGGTTTTTAGGCCAATTTATTAAAGATTTAATTAACATAACTGATCAAGGAATCAATCTAGGGAGAGCTCCAAATTTGTTGTCTTAGTTTTAGAATTATGTACAAGCTCTAAGCCTTTTTTGAAGACTTTGTATGATCATTGTTTGCTCCGACACAACTTCTATTAATATAAATACAACGCAGTTTTGTTTTAAAAAAAAACACAATTATTACGTTTGGTGGGCGCAATAGAAATAGTGATATCTCTCCCTCAAGTGTCCCTTTGACTCTAAGTAGCACTAAAGAAAAAAAAATTGAAGTTTTAGGGAATCTTCCTTTTTCCTCATTACTCGGATCCATTTCCTTTGATTTTTAGAGCCACTTGTTCACGTATCTTCATAAAAAATTATGTTTGTTGTATTTATGTGTTAATTTGATATTTAATTAAAGTAAAATCTCTATAACAATTTGAGCAAATGACATATTGATTCTTGAATAATGTTGAACATGTAAACTCCTTTGCACAAAAAGAACATTTTAACAAAAAAAAATAAATAAAATTTTGATGTGGAATCCATAATTCCAACTTTTGTATAAGTAGTGAATGTGGGGGTCCTACTTAATAGTGGGTTTCAATGATTTCCTTATTAAACCTTTAAATTGAAATTCTTCTCTTCAATTTTATGTTCGTTCTGTAAAAATCTTGGACGAGAGATAAATCTTTTTCTTTTAAAAGTCACCTTAATAAGGTTTTTACTTCACCTTTATGAGCATATAATATATGAATACCCTTTTATAATATTACCTTATCTTTGCTTTATACGAATTGTATCCTAGGGAAATGAGGACTTAGGAATTAATCCCTCTTTATTTCATTATAACTTCGAAGTGGGACTTAGGGACACTTTCAAAAGTTTAAAAAAACATTTTCAAAGGTTATTATGTTTGAGATATTGTATTAAGGTGTAGTCTAAATGTTTTATGTTTTTTGTTTTTCGGAAACTATTACGAGAATCCGATAATATAATTATTGGATAAATCAAAACTTTATATTGTTTAAATCACGTTTTTTAATGTATAAATCGATTCAACGCCCTAAAAAACACCGAGGGTACCTAGAATATGTGATCTCAACCACTGAAATATACAACTTTCTAAATTACTGCCTTTGCTCCTGCTCGCTTTGGTTCTGCTCCATACATCCTTGCTTCTCCTATAGGTGTTTAAACCAGATCTACGACTGGGGAACGAACTGCATAATCTACATCAAAGTAGTTGGCGGGAAGGAGTTCTTAACCGTTAAAGCATTTGGTTCCATCTCTGAGTATGCTCCAACAATCCTCTCAATGGTCAAATATCAGGTAATACGTGTAAGGTTCGTCGGGTAAGCAAATCGGTTAAGGACAGATTTTGGAAAAAACTCATCGGGAAAAGTGTCTAAAAAAAGGTAAAAACGTAGAATGTTTAGACTACGTCTATGTATTAATACTTCACGCCTCACAATGGATTAAAATATTTAATAACGTCTCTCTCTCTCTCTCTCTCTCTCTCTCTCTCTCTCTCTCTCTCTCTCTCTCTCTCAATGCCACAATAACTTTAAAAGGTAGTTGCTATTACCAGTGACTTTTTATTTTTATTTTATTTTTTAATATTGATTGCCACTTAATTAAAATATGGTAAGGGGTGTGACTCTACGACAACCACGAAAAGGCACGATATCGAATGTGATTTCTTCTTTGTGCAACTTCTAGATATAATCAAGCTATGGCGACTAACATTTTCGATGGCAATGTAAATCTCGTGCGAAAGCTCCTTTTTGGCGGGAGTTACAACATCGGGTGATTTATCTATTGCCCAATGTAATTTTGATTTCTATGCAGGTAAATACATCGGTCACTTAATTTCCTTATCGATACTTTTATTATTTGGTATTGTGGTATATGAGGTAGCCGTAAGACAACCCTTATAGTTTGACCAACCCGTCACGCTTCTCTCCACTGGTGAATTTGCAACGGACTAATATATATTTATTTTTTCTGAAATTGCAGCGGATTTATCTAGTTTTTTTCTGATTTGTTTAGTTTCTCACCGGAAGTTTGAAATGCAAATGGCCAAGGGCTTGATTTTGGTGAAAGACCTTAGAGTTAGAGAAGCTCCAAAAGTTTTTAGTATGGTCAATGCCCATGATCAAACTTGCTCTGATGACAAATGTGGCAAACAAACTTGTTTGACAACTATAAGAATATCCAATTTAAGTAGGATACAATAGAGAGATCCATAAGGATAAATATAATTGATAAATATGAATGTGATATGATAATCAATACAAATGACGACCATATATATCCACACAGGAGTGCCCTTTCAATAAGAGATGTATCCTTTCATTATGAGGTGTCTCTTTAATACATATTAATTATTAATTATTGTCATTATTTATTTACTTTTATATTTTATATATTGTGTTTATTGCATGGGTTAATACATGGTAATAAAAACATTTCATAAAAATATCACACTAAAAATCTTTAAAAATTTTAAATAAAGGAAGTCCAATGAATATCCTTAATTGTCACGTAACTTAACCATCAAATATGCGTGTTTAAAACATTATAAACCCGAAAAACATTGTAACAATGAAATATAAGAAAAAGTAGTGTTGTTTAGCCCATAAATAACAAATTGAGCTTTTGTACTTGTCCATCCTTGGACTTTACATTGTTCATATTCCATAATCTAGTAGGGAGACTTCTTTGGAAAGAGCATCAAATGTCGAGTTGAAGTCTTTGTGCACATGTGAGAGCGAAATATAATTAAAATTATATTGGATATTCTAAATCTCTTAAAACATAGGGTTTATAATATATTTTGCATTCTATTTTGCCTCTTCATCGGGAAACTCACCGAGTTATTTGTTTCCCCTCCTAGTCATGCCTTAACTTTGCAAAAATTATCCTCATTCAAAAACAATATTCACCTACCTTCACATGAAGATGGGCTACCTTGGTAGGGCCCATTAACATAACTCCAGGCCTGAGATTTGTCTATTGGAACATGAGAAATATGTTTGTCGTAGAGAGACCTTTGGAGAGGTCTTGAAATTGGGAAAGATAGTGTTATTTCGAAGGTCACATTGAAAAGGAGGAACTTGCATATTTTCAAAGGTTCTAACATTCCTAGCTATCCATATGACTTACGCTACTATTATAGGAAGGGCCTTAAATTGTTTTAGTTTGGACCAAGACTGCCAAGATTTGAAGCATTCAAATATTGAGTCTCCGCGCCACCCTTTTCTAACCCCTATCAAAGATTTAGTAAATCCCTCTGCAACACCCACTGAGCATTCGCGCTCCTTGGGTAGACTTAGATATGAGTCAAGAAAGAGAACACAAAGCGCATGAGATCAGTTGGACGAGCGCAATTATATAGGCACGGGCAAGAGCACCTTGAGCGCACAATGGTGACATGTGACACCAAGGGGGCATGCACCTCACTTGCCTTACGACAGATTATGAGTACTTGGGTTGCTTTTGGGCAAGGATGGGGTGACTTGGGCATGCACCCAAAAAGTGGACCTGCTTTCCCTTGGCAACATGGGTGTGTCGGAGAGCTTGGATGACCCCATCGGCACACCCATGAAGATTCATGTCAATTGGTTCAAGGAAATGTACAAAGCAAGGGTGCACCAAGGAGGTTGGGGCGTGTCAGCATGAGGAGCACACCCAAGTTTGGGGTGTGTTGGTCCCAAGAGATGTGAATGTTCATGAGTGCACAGGTTCGTTTGGGCACATCAGTCTGCAAAGGGGCACATCAGTTTGCTTATGTGCGTTGGTTCATGAAGGGGCGTGACACACAAAAGGACATGACGGTTTGTGAAGGTGACGTTTAGAGTCTATATAAGAACATAAGGGAACACAACCAAGGAAGGCATCAATGAAAATACATAGAGACAAGGAGTCAAGCGACCAAGGAAGCGTTCGAAGGCAAGGAAAAATGAGGGCACTGAGTTGTGAAGACATGGAAGACAAGTAGCCAAGAGTGGGATGCACAAGGGGATTTTGGGGAAGTCTTGTCGCAAGTATGGGTGAGACATGCTATGAGGCAGAACCGAGAGTGTATGYTAGTTTGGTGGCGTCTTACGGYAKAGAAGAGACAATGAGTATGTGGTGGGTGMACGTCTGGGGTGCACCACARGGGTTGYGAAAGTTRTTGCGACATAGAGTCTTGGTGGTGCGATTTTGTGTATGAGTGTCTTAGTGAGGTGAGGTGAGTCATGTGAGTCTGCCCAAGTTGTAAACCAAGCTAGTAGTGCTCATATTGTAATTGTTTTGCAATAATAAGAATTATTCAAGTKTTAGGCAYGTCTTGAGTTTCTTGCACTATATTTGTGTGTGTCTCTTATTTGTTTTGCAAGTGTTCTCTTTGTTTCACATGTTCATGAATGTATGCTTAAATGACTAAGTGTTAAGCTGGTAAAAAAAATTATAAGCATACAAGTGAGTTGCACAGAGTAGGAGTGTGACTCGCCCGTAGCCTAAAATGAAGTATGGGTATACTCTCGGTGAAGAGGTGTAGTCCGAGCAAAGTATCCTTGGTGTTTCCAAGCAACCAAGTGAGAATCGTCGCAGTGTCACACATGCTCAAGAGGTGTACAATCACAAGATCAGAGCAAGCACCCTTTGGGGTCGTGATAAGTGGTATCAGAGCAAACTTAGAAGACAGTTTGGTGAGCTCTTTACCACTTTTCCACCTTCATGAAAGGTGGTATTAGAGAAAAATTAGAAGACATTTTGGTGATCTCTTCACCACTATGTCACCTTCGCGACAGGTGGTATTAGAGCATGTTCATCATAGAAGGTTCAATGAACAATTGGTGAGCTTGAAGTCATTGCACTACTGTGGTGGTGACAGTGGTGATAAAGCACAGGTTATTTCAAAGTTTGTGGGAACGTCTATAGCTCATCGCAAGCTCAGTGAATAGTTTGGTGGGGCTAAGTAGTTCATCGCAGAGACAATTGGTGTCAAACCTATGACATAGGTATCGATCGACAGTACGATGGGAGATTATTCTTGGTGCACACTTTGTAGAGATTGAGGGATAAGTTTTTGGTGAAACAAAGCACTTAGACAGGGTGGGTGGTCGCAGAACTCATTACAAAGTTCATCGTATGACTTGTCATAGATTTGACCACAAAGGAAGTTTGGGCACAAACCATGGTGAATGGTTCGGCAAGGTGGGTTGTCCCATCGCAGGTGGTTTGAGCACAAACTTTTGGACGTCCTATGTCCATACAAAGACCAAGAGAAAATTTCTTGAGGGCCAATTAAGCACTTGGACGTGTAGACGACCGCAAGCTCATCACAATCTTAGAACAATGCAGGGGAGTTGTGCAGAAATATTGGGAGGTCGAGTGACGTGGATCATGTTGTGAAGAGATGGAGCAGTGAGAAGACTCCATGAGACAAGTGGAACAAGGTGAAGCTTGGAAAAAATCAGAAACACTCACCAATCTAAGCATGAAATGGATGGAATAGGTGACAAAGCTTGGAAGATCAAGGGAGACAATGTAGCTCAACGATTTGTGAAACTCCAAGAGGCTTTGGGGAGAATGGATGAATTTGACTCACAAATGGAGTCCAAGAACATTGAATTGAAGGCATTGGCAAGGGGGATTGAGACTTTGATGTAGGTTGTTTTGAAAACACTCAAGGAGGAGAGCACCCAATATAAAGGCAGTGCAAAAATGAAGGATCAGCCCATGCCACTCAAGAAGAAAGGTAAGGTGGTTGAGTGTTACCTCTGTTCACACAATCATCTTGTGAAGGACTGTCTGATGTGAGGAAAGTTGGCTCTATTGGTTGAAAAATAGGAGGCTTGAATCATAGCAACAACAAAAGAGCCTGAACCCTTGAGAGAGACGGTTCAAGTGCAGAAACCAACAAAATAAATGAACAAAGTCATGGAAACATTGTTGGAACGCATGCAGGAGTTCAAGACGAAAGGTCGAGGATAGTATTCCCAAAGTGAAGAAGTTGAGGGACTCTACTTTGTGAATACGACAACAAGTGGGTCGAAGATGGCAGTTGTTAGTCCCTAAAGTTGTCCTTGACTGCTAAGAGCAAGCTAGGGAACCTTAGTTATTGCAACGGTTTATGTTTGTAGGTCTTTTTGGATTTATAGATTGTTTTATGGGTCAAGGAGTGGATGAATTAGGTAACATAAGATTTTGGTTACAAAGTCAGGGTTCCACCACATTCACTTAGTCAATGAAAACCACTCTGATTAGTTAGATAAGGATATTTAAAAAGAAGAAAAAGAAATTGCAAGCTTACAATTTGTTCACTTACATAGAAGAATATTGATCCCATATATCATTCATAAACAAGAAATAAATATTTAAACACAAATTTTGTAACAATTGAGCAAACAACAAAATCTTTACTAGTCTTCAATATGAACAACATAAATCAAATGCTTTGCAAAAGGTTCAAATGCATTCAAGTAAGAGAGAATAAATTTAACACAAAAATGAGACAATCTAACCATCAGAATGATTTTTCCATTGCGTGTAAAGTGTAGCAGATTCCAAGTATACAATTAAGGTCAATATGTCCTATAGCACCACCAAACTTGAACCTCTACCTCTTAATTTGAACTTGGTTTTATACAAAAAGAAGAAGTTTCACTTTTGTATCTAGATCTCAAAACATAGAGGCCCATTAATTACATCCCTTGACTATAGACATTACATTTGAATTACATCACATGAGGTCAAAACAAAAAGATGATTTTTAGGAGGAAAATCCTCATAGTAAGATCAAATCCCTGAAAATGCTCTTGTGAAAACTAACAAGTTGATTCTTATCATTTGTTTGTGTAAAGAAATTAAAAAAGGAACTAATCTCTAATTTCTGGTTGGATTTATCCATGTGGTCAAATCTACCTGCAAAAACTCCAACTGCCCTGCTTTCGCTCCTCATTCTGCAAAATAAAGTTCTGGAAAAATATTGTTTTATTGCAGCCTTGGGGATTTTCTTTAAGAATTCGTAGACTTTATTTTGATTTCTATTTCAGCTTCTGGACTTTAGTTTGTAATATGGAATTATGTATCACAAGCCTTTGATTTTTCTACCTCGTGTGTGCAATAATGGTCTCATAATCTTCATGTGTCAACACTTCTTTACTCCAAATCACAGGTTCTTCTTGATTTTCTTGTAGTGCGGGTATTTTAATTCAGTAGATAATTTGGGATTTCTAGGTTTCCTTTCCTTCTTGTGTACCTTTACAGATTTCTCCTCAACAATGTCTTCTGTTGCAGACTCAAATAGACTAGGTGCTCCTTTTTCCATGTAAAACTTTGTCATCTCTGGCATATCCCTCAGTGTATGGATTTCCAGCCTTTCTTGCTTGGTGATTTAAGGGGTCTCATCATTTGAGTGAGAAGATTCGATTTTTGGCACTGGTTGTTGCTTTTTGCCCTTTTTGGTCTTCTTATGAATTTTCTCTGTAATATCATCATCTAAAATGATTAGATTATCTTTCTTCAAAGAGGGTTTAAACATAGCCTTTAAATTAAGTCTCAAATTGTTTGTAGCTCTTGTTTTAGGCCTGATGGAATAGTTTATAGGTTGTTTACCCTTGCTCCTTATGCTTGATCTCACTTGTGGGGAATTGTTAATAGGTACATCATGGATCTTTGTTTCTAGTTCAATTTTCACTTCTTGTAATTGCTTTGTCTTTTGTCTGGAGATTCTTCTTGTACAAACCCTGTTATAACCCATAGAATCATGTTTTGAAACAGAGGATTCGGGCCTTTGTTTGACTTCTTCCTCTTGCTATAGCATCATTTTTCTCTTGTTGGATCTAGTTTGTCTACCTACAGGAGAAATTTCTTGCAATTTTACAGTGCTCTTTGAGGTATCATCCTCCTCTGTTGAAACCCCGAGTTTCTGGTTAGAGGTTGTTTTTTGTATATTTGAACCTTGTTCATCAAACCCTAAGGAAGTCAACAATTGTCTCCAGGACACTCGAACTTCACTCAATGCATAAATAACCAGCCTTTTAATCAATCCTTGATGAAATAAACTTTTATAAACAGTTCTTGGATTACTCTGTACTCTCTTTGCCATTTTGGTCAGGCTCTTCAATAGGTAAAATGGCAAGCTCATATGTGCATCTCCATTCAAATGCATTAAAATTATCATATGGTAACAACAAACATAGGAATACCTACCCTCACAGGTTATGTACCTCTTGACTATTGACAAAACACTCTGTCATTCTTCCTTTAACCACTTTTTCGGGATCCCTTAGCTCCAATCTGGATCATGATGTTCTGGTACCAAAAATTGATTGCACATGTTTGCAGATAATTTAATTTTCTTCCACCATCTTTCACCCTGTACAGGAAACTGAGATGTTTCTCCTATTGATGGTCTATAACGTGAATTAATACACTTCCCACTTGAGTTTGAAACCCATCATTGTTTTTGCAAATAACATCAAAATCTCCTCACGATGCCCTTGGAAAGTGCAGCAGAACTCGAACCAGCCTCCATCAATGAATTTTTGCATAATCTTGGGGTAGGATTCCAACAATTTGACCCCTAATAGTTCCAAATAGCTAACTTGGCCACCTTTCTTGGGCACCATCGCGTTGATTGTGATCTCTATCAACCTATAAATGCTAGAGTTTCAACTCAATCAAGTTTTTGGAGATTCCTGCACAGACAACCAACGTAGAAGGCTTCCTTCATTGCAAATGATGTTAGGCCATGATTTTGTTATGGTAAAATTTAACTCATAACCCTAACTACTTGAGATCGTGGTCCGACAGATAAATCATATCCATAGGTATATATGAGTGTATTACAACATGCCCTCAGGGTTAATTAAATGCCATCAAAGTTGCATGATCTCCTGCATGAATTTGAAATAGCTAACACGATCTTCATAATCAAAACCCGCTCAAAATAATGATGCCTTTGGGTGCTACAAGAATGGCAACATTCTTGTAGCGGTTTTGCACACTTTTTAAACTTTGGAAAAAAGATACCTTTTAAAATTAAAATTTAACTAACATTCTCATGTGACATACCCAAATCATGCAAATATTCAATCCATTCTTACAAGAAGCAAATGAAAATAAACATAAACAAAGCAATCACACCCTAGATGATCAACAAAAGGAAATGCATAAGAAACTTAAGAAAAATGGGCTTATGAGGGAACATGTTTTTTAAAAGAATGCATGAACAAGTTTTTGATGGAATAGGCTAAAAATCAAGGGTAAAGGTTATAGTATGTATAGGTACTAAAAACAACGTTGGTTGACACTGGTGCAACCCATAGTTTTGTGAGCGAACGATCTATGAAGTCATTTCATCACAAACATGAGAGCAACACAGAAACATGTAAAGTGATGAACTCAACAGTGGTGTCGATGATGGGGATAGTTCGTTCTGCACCATTGAGAGTGGGAGAGTGGTTTGGCAACATGGATGTGTTTGTATATCCTTTAGATGATCTTGGGGTTGGAATTCCTTAGACTTTCCAAAGCAGCTCCTCTTATTCACGAAAGTCACTCAGTATTCTTGGACAAGGCTAGAACACCAAACACACCCTTGACGATGAAGAGGAAGCTCAAGACGATGCTTAGGATATATGTGATCAGGTTGGTAGAAGGATTCAATGGAAGCACAAACAAACCTTGCAATGTGACACAATAGCAAGAAGTCATGTGAACTACATCATCTTTGAGTAATCTGGGGGTAAGAAGAGCAATATTTGACAAATATGAAGACTTTGATGAAGGAAACCATGGGGAAGGTTGGTCGATTAAGGAACTCGTAGAACCATGAACGTGAGTGTAAGGGTCATTTGGACCCTTCACTTGCCGAGACCATGGAGCAGAGTGGTCATCACCAAGAGAATCGTTATCAACTACAAGCCAAATATTTTGTGGAGGATCGACCCTCAGACATACCCACCGCAAAGACTTCAAGAGTTGAGTCAAGATAGTGCATGGAGGGACTTACTCAACCAAACTTGGAGATGGACGTGGAAGAGGTAGGATTCGAAGACCGACACCCTGTAGCGATCATGAACTTTTTTAGGAAGGCCATGGGAATATATTACTTCCAACTTACTGCAAAACAATTCCATAGTTGGGATGCACACTGAAGGAAGTTAGGTTGGTCTTGCGATACTTGTGTACGAAGAAAAAGTCAGACACAATGTATGCCAATAGCCTTGGTGGCGACTATTGGGCACACTATGCCTACTAAATGAAGAAAACAAAGACACATTGTTGGGAGCAAGAAGTTTGATTAATGATTCCTTGTGGAGGTTTCATGGAAAGACTCAAGCAGGGAAGTTGTGAAATGACGGATGGGTTTTGGAGTTAGCTTGCCAAAAAGTGGACAAGGGGTAGGACCTTGTCTAGAATTGAGAGTTTCAAAGAGAATTTCAACTAAGTTGAAGCAAACATGTTCAGGCTATAGTGGGCGACTCAATAAGGCTAATAAGAGTTGGACAAAATGACGATGAGGTAGACATGAAAGAGTTTATTGAATGTGGAGACATGCATTCTCTAGCGATGAACGCGAAAATTGGATTGATCTCCCAACCAATTTGAGACTTAAGAGGATCCAATGTCCATGACACACATATGACATAGTCGAAGTATCGAAGCAACCAAGAGTCAAGAGTATCCATCACTTGGGTACACTTTGAGGATCTTCCTAAGGGGACAACTCTTTGACAACAATTATGGGGATAACAGATGTTGAGTGGTGACAAGATCCTAAGATGAGGTAGAGACGCCATGGAGATGAAAGGATATTTTTGAGGACGCACGCTCCTTAGGTAGACTTGGAGACAGGTCGGTAAGAGAACACAAGGGGCATGTGATCGATTGGGTGAACAATGTCATATAGGCATGGGTAGGAGCACCCTGAGTGCACGATGGTGACATGTGACACCATGGGGGCATGCACCTCACTTTCCTTGCGATGAATGATGAGGACTTTGGTTGCGTAAGGGAAAGGATGGGGTGACTTGGGCACATACCCAAGGAGTGGACCCATTTTTTCCTTGGTTGTATGGGCATGTTGGAGAGGTTGGATGACCCCATTGGAACACCCATGAAGAGTCACGTCAATTGGTTCAAGGAAACACACAAGGCAAGGGCGCACCAAAGAGGTTGCGGCACGTAGGCATGAGGAGTGCGCCCAAGGTTGGGGTGTGTCTCTCCCAAGAGACGCAATTTTTCATGAGCGCATGAGTTCTTTTGGGCATGTCAGTTTGTTTGGGTGCATTGGTCCGCGAAGGTGCACAACACCCCAAAGCACATGATAATTCGCAAAGGTGATGTTTGGAGTCCATATAAGAAGACAAGGGTGTGTTGACTCGAAATCTCGTCACCTGATATAAATCATGCAAATGATCGCAAGGTCTATTAAAATATACTATGATATAATATTAATAGGTGGGGTCCACTAGAAGAAAACTCATGGATGTTTATTTTCAATCATTTCCCTCAGTATACATACATGTCTGCCTCAATGATGTGATGATAAAGGTTCAAAATCTATGACAATTCTTGGCATGGGTGATACATTTCAGTTTGATGTAGTGATGGATGCTTCTTATTTTCAATCTGATGACATAGTACTTATGAAACAAGAAAACTATGGGATCTATACTATTCATAGTTGCACATAAAAAGGGGTTAGAATGATTCTTATTCATGCAAATGAAACATAAGTTTGGTAATAACAAAAACATGTTTATATATTTCATATATAGTATATGGTTTTCTCGTACATATATAGTGTTAGCGTCGGAAGTCACTTCTGGATTGCTTGCAGGAGCAGAGCCTGACACCCATCAGTTTATTGTCATGATTTGTTTATAAAGGGGTGACCGAATGGAGATAAAGACTCGAGAAGATATCACTCTAACTCAGGGACTGAATCTAGCATGTATGGGACGAAGGAGGTCTTGATCTAACTTCAGCCAGTGGGTTGATTAAAAGATGAGCAGGTGGAAGACTTGGTAAGGAAGGTGAACAAACAATATTTGTAGAAGA
>JASDQU010027810.1:0-10793 GCA_032191745.1 Picea mariana | reverse complement strand
GTTATCGGGGACGTCTCCCCTGGGCCTAACCTCCCTAAATAGAAAGAACCTCCCCATTATGGTGACATTGGGTGGGGTAGGTTCCTGTTACGCCAGTTTGGCCTTTGTCTTCTAGCCATTTGACCTTGCTACAAACTGTGCGATAACATAGACGACAGAGGGAAATTACCACTTAGCAAAGTATGGAATGTTCAATAACCAGCCAATGCAAGCAGGCCATATCTACAAGAGACAAGCTATTCAAAAAGCTAGGATAGATCTAGTTGGCAACAACAACGAAGTCCATGACCCGGAATTGATATTCAACTCGTTATTTTTTACGAATCAAGCATTTCGTCATCAAGTTGAAATCTATAAAAGACTGTCCACAAACTCCATTATTGTACATTTTTTTTTGGTCGGCAGCAGGACAAATCATAGTCATTGTAAAAAATAATCTCAACTGTATTTTGTAACCTAGCTTATTTGAATATACAATATTTGCGGGTTTTTTTATGGTGTTTTTCAATCTCTCGAATTGCTTTTTATTTTATCTTGTACCTTTTTTTGTGTGTGTCATTAAACATGGACGGCAAGCTTTTGTTTTTGTTTCCCAACACTTTGATTTAAATAAATGCTACTATGTTCGTTCCTTACATTTTACATGGAAGAATAATTTGTCATGGGCCATACTTATGTGGCACCTGCCCTATACTTAGAGAAAGAAATGGAAGGACCCGTTCTGCTTTCATTCTTCAGGGTCCTGTAAATAGAATGAGTTAATGACTATTACAAGGAAACTCAAGTGTTGACATTATGTTCCTGTTCAATAATTTCCATATATTACAGCTTCTTCTATTTGATAATATCCGTGCATATACAAAATTGTTGCATCATATATATATATTCTTTTTTTTTTCTTTCTATTGCTTATTGGTTTCAACGAAATTAGCAAACTGAATAGCATCCTGCAAATTGGAAGATGTTTTACATTTGAACCACAAATAATCTACCAATATATATTAATATGAATACTATTGGAATAAATATAAAAACTCTCTTGGCCAATACTTAGCCAATTATCTGACCACTGGGTTTCGGGTTTGCGGTATCCAACACTTATGTCCCATGTTCCGTCATATACATCTTGCAGCCAAAGAACTTTCATGATCTGCAATTTATGCTTTTACTAGTGAGAACTGAGCAGGCATTCGAAAAGATTGGCATTAATAAACGAACAATGGATTTTCTTCTGTGAGATACTTAGCCCTTTTCCCCTTTTCTTCTTCCCGTCTATTATCGTTTTTTGGTTATATACTTAGTCACATTTCTAAGATCGCATGCTCTAGGGTTTGTCGGGTTCACATATCTTCATATCCATCTATATCCTCACATGACGAATCCAACCGACCGCTATTCCTTTCCATACTTAGCTAATTTTATGGCCACGGTTGTCGGGTTGGCACTTTCAAACTCTGTTGCTTCTTGCTCTGTGATATACATCTTGCACTCAAAAGTTCGGTGACCTACAATTCCATCGTGGACTCCTCGAACTCGCAAGATGTCTCAAAGTACTTCATGTCCTTCCTAATATACTTTAATTATGGTCTTACTAGTGACAACTAAACACACTGGTATGAAACAATTGGCATCCGGACCTCCGCCATATACAAATTGACTACTGGACTTCTACATCGTTCTGTCTTCCATGTTAAACATTATGCATTCAGATGTTGTGATCGATACAATTTGACCATCGGGGTCTAGCATCTTCTGAGGAGACCTTCTGACCCTATTTTGGATCCTCGCGTTGGCGGGTTCACGAAATCTCCAATTCCTAGTCACTGTTTTGTGTTCCGCCCATCGTCGTACTTCTTTCCAAATATGCAACACCAAATGCTTAATACTAAAACGCCATCATGCAACAACCGTGAAGATCATCATTAATAAGCAAAAGTCTCGAGGACTAACCATCCCTATAGAACTTTTCCAGAAACATGCAAAGAAGATCTTCCCAGGTAATGGTAGAGCTATTACAAAATTCAATATATTAGCGAAAACAAGTCTGGGTCAACGTTTTCCTATTTCATACTTGGACACGTTTTCGATTGCAGGTTTCCGAATTAATGGCCTCAAAATTGTGTTTCGAATCTTCCGCAACTTGCAAACAATGCCCAGAGGCCTGCGATATACAATTTTTCCACTGGAATGCCTCGTCACGAGCCCAACCGTCCGCTACTTTTTTTCTTTCTATTGCTTATGGATTTGAACGTAATTTGTGAACCGTTCCTGGATTCAAAGATTGACAGATGCTTATCTTTATCTATATCTTCACACCATCGGCCCGACCAACCGTGGTCCCTTTCAATACTTAGCCAATTATCTGACCACCGGGTCTCGGGTTTGCGGTATCCAACACTTCTGCCCCCTGATCCTTCATATACATCTTGCACCCAAAGAACTTCTGTGATTTGCAATTTATGCTTTTACTAGTAATAACTCACCAGAGGTTCGAAAATATTGCCATTAATAAACGAACAATAGATGTTCTATTGTGACAGACTTATCCCTTTTCCCCTTTTCTTCTTCCCCTCTATTATCGCTTTTTGGTTATATACTTAGTCGCCTTTCTATGATCACGGGTTCCAGCGTTGGTGGGCTGACATATATTCATATCCATCTATATCCTCACATGATGAATCCGACCGACCATTGTTCCTTTCCATACTTAGCCAATTTTATGGTCGTGGTTGCCAGGTTGGTGCTTTCAAACTCTGTTGCTTCTTGTTCCATGATCTACGATTCCACCGCGAACTCCTCGAACTCGCAATATTCACTCCACCAAGCGTCACAAATGTTTCAAAGTATCTGTCCCTGCCTTCCATCTCTACTAACTTCGCGTCCTTCCTAATATACATTAATTATGGTCTTGCTAGTGAAAATTGAACACACTGGTATGAAAAAATTGGCACCCGGACGTCTGCAATATACAAATTGACTGTCAAGTCATTGTTCCTTTCCATACATATCCAATTTTATGGCCACGGTTGTCGGTTTGGCGCTTTTGAACTCTGCTACTTCTTGTTCTGTGATATACATATTGCATTCAAAACTTATGTGATCTACGATTCCACCGCGGACTCCTCGAACTCACAATCTTCACTCTACCAAGCCTCGCAAATGTTTCAAAGTATATTTCGCTGCCTTCCATCCCCACTGACTTCGTGTCCTTCATAATATACATTAATTATGGTATTACTAGTGACAACTGAACACACCGATACGAAAAAATTGGCACCCGGGCATCCGCCATATACAAATTGACTGTCGGGCTCCGACATCGTCCCCTCTTCTTTGTTACAGATTATGCATTCAAATGTTCTGAGCGATACAATTTGACCGTCGGGGCCTCACGTCTTTTGAGGAGACCTTGTCACCATATTTTGGATCCTCGTGTTGGCGGGTTCATGAAATCTCCAATTCCTAGAAACTGTTTCATGTTCCAACCATCCTCGTACTTATTTCCAAATATGCAATAAAAAAGATTTAATACTAAAATGCTATCATGCAACAACCGTAAAGATCGTCATTAATATGCAAAAGTCTCGAGGTATAACCATCCCTACAGAACTTGTCCAAAAGCAAGCAAAGAAGATATTTCCAAGTAATGGCAAAGCTATTACAAATTTCAATATATTAGCGAAAACAAGTTCAGCCCAACGTTTCCCTATTCAATACTTGGACACTTTTTCGATTGCGAGTTCCCAAATTGACAGCCTCAAAATTTTGTTTCGAATCTCCCGCGACTTTCAAACAGTGCCTGGAGTTCCGTGATATACAATTTTTCCGCTGGAATGCTCTGTCACGAACCCAGTCGTCTGTCGTTCGTTTCAATACTTAGCCCCAGGTTGGTTGTATCTCCATACCATTGTACATGTGTTGTGTCTCGAGTCTTCCCTGCCCTTTCCTTGTTTCATACTTAGACATTTTTTCGATTGCAGGTTGTCGGACTGGCGGGCTCAACATTGTGTTTCCAATGCTCCACGACAAACAAATAGTACTCGCAATTCCACCATATACAATATGTCTGCAGAAATGAATCATCATGCCCTCTTCCATGTTACATGTTATGCAGTCAACACTCCCGAGAATACAATTTGACCCTTAGCAAAAACAAGTCTGGCCTAGCGTTTCCCTATTTAATACTTGGACACTTTTTCGATTGTGGGTTCCCGGATTGACGGCCTCAAAATTGTGTTTCGAATCTCCCGCGACTTGCAAACATTGCCCAGAGTTCCACTATATACAATTTATCCGTTGGAATGCCCTGTCACGAACCTAGTCATCCGCCCTTCGTTTCAATACTTAGCCCCAGGTTGGTTGTATCTCCATGGCATTGTACATGTGTTGTGTATAAAGTTTTCGTTGTTTCATACTTAGACATTTTTTCCATTACGGGTTGCTAGACTGGCGGGCTCAGGATTGTTTTTCCAATGTTCCACGACTAGCAAACAGTATCCACAATTCCGCGATATACAATTTGTCCGCAGGAATGCATCATCATGCCCTCTTCCATGTTACATGTTCTTCGGTCAACACTCCTGAGAAATACAATTGGACCCTGGGCCCCCCCACTTCTACTGGTTGTATCTTCTAGCCCTATTACGAAGCGTCGTCAACCGCTTTCGATAATTAGCCATTCCTTACTTGTTTTTCCCTCTCCCTACCACCTTCCTACTCTCTGAAAATGCAATTCACAAGCTTTAATGCTAGCACTTCGTCCTGCATAAATATTAAACATGTTATTAATGAGAGAAAGGGTCTGACATACAAATTGACCGCCAGTCTCCCATATCATCCCCTCTTCCATGGTACACATTTTGCATGGGAAGTCACATCTCCTGGAGAACCATTGTCACCCTAATTCTGAAGCCCGTCCAACGACTTTCCATACTTTCCCATTTCATGGAATCTCTTTCACAGTTCCTCAGGTTGGCGGGTTCATAGAATCTCCACTTCTTAGTCATTGTTTATTGTACCCGACCAAGGTTCAATGGGATATATATTACAAGTTTCAATATATTGGCGAAAACGAATCTGCCCATTCGTTTCTCTATTTCATACTTGAGCCACTTTTTCGATTGCGGGTTCCAAGATAGGCGGCTCACATTTTCACCTCCATTGTTCTGTGTCTTACAAACATTGCCCAGACTTCCACGATATACAAATAGACCTCTGGATTTTCCTATCATGTCCTCTCCGAGACATACAATTTGACCCTCGCACCCTCACCTCCGATGGTTGTCCCTTGTAACCCTGTTTTGAAGGCCACCCAATCGCTTTCAATAATTAGACACTCCTTGATTACTCTTTCCATTTCCGCGACCTTCGTACTTCTTTATTAATATGGAATTAGTAACCTTTCATGCTAACAGATCAACATGCAGGAACCGTCAAAATTTTCATTAATGAGCGAAACGCTCGAGGAGATCTCCCATTTATACGCATTAAACCAATATCTGCACAGAGTTATATTGTCCCTTCCGATTGTTCATCTCAAACATGGGTCGTCATGTTAGGCCATTCAGAAAATATCCAATGCTTAATTGCTCATTGTCATATCCTCCATGTTCGCACTTCTATGTATGCAACTACTAGTCTTTAATGCTAACAACGCATCATGCAACAACCGTCAAAATTGTCATTAATGAGCCAAAGTCTCGAGGAAATCTCCCATTCACATGCATTGGACCAAGATTTGCGCAGCATTTTATTATCCCTTCCAACTCTTCATTTCAAACGTCGTCTGGAGCAAACAAATGTTCTTGTAAACTTATGGCAATAGGTTGACAACAGTTTTGTGGAGATATAGTCAATATCTTCGGACGTCAGGACTAGAACTTCCAGTGGTCGAGGGCATACTCTTACTATTCATCTCATTCCACCCAAAACGAAGTGATTTGGACCTCTAGAATCGCTCATGCAGGCTGCGTCCCTGAGGTTTTTGACTGTAAGGAGTGGTCTCTTGGTGCGATGAAAAATATATTTCAAGCCAAATAATTATTCCACTATGCGACCATTCTCTTGTTTCTTTGTCACCTAAGGTCTTCCGCAAGATGTTAAGATTGCCAGAGCCAACATTGACCTTCAGATGACAAGACTGCAAGCAATTCCTAGAAAAAAATGATAACGGGTTGGACATCTTACCCAAGTTCCAGGAAGACCTGACAACAATTCCTGAAGATATCACAAAGTTGCAAGTAATTTCCTTTAGAAATCCATTTCGGGAAATTGCTTGGTTGTTTACAAGAATAATGGGACAAGAATCCTCGGTAAGCATTTCCCATATGGTTATCTATATTTTGTACTTCACAGTCGAGGAACAATTCATTTTCGATTGGGGCAAGCTAATTTCCATTAAAATATGTTCCCAACTCTCATGATTCAAAGAATCAAATAAATTTTATATGTCTTCCTACTTGATTTTCGCAATAGTCCATTGCTGCCCGTTTCCAAAACTGTCTCTTTCCAAGAAAATAAACTGTGAATTCGACCTAGTAACATTTTGGTACCAGGCCCTCTGGAGGCACAAGGCCTCCCATTGTTTTTATGAGTTTTTTAATGGCTTTGTCTCAGTTTTCAAATATTTATTGTTAGGAAAGGATGCTCCCCGGATGTTTGGTCAGGCAACCAAGTTTTTGAACAAGAAGGGCACACTTGAACAAAAGGAAAATCACAGTGTGTTAATGGTCTTTGGATCCAAGGAAAATCTTGCTTTCCTTCCATGCCACATCACAAACAAGATGTTTGTTATAGAAATAGCAAGGCAATACAAGCGCTCATTGCATTTTTTCCATGACAAGAAAAACAAACAGTTCATTCCTCTGCCCTAGAAAGTCGGGGACTTCGTGTGCAGAAACGTCAACAACATTGATGAATTCGCAGGCCATTTCAAGAACTTGAACCTTGCATATGCTAAAAGGCTAAAAGGGTTCGACCCTGATGGGAATTTTCGAGAACATTTTCTATCAGTTGGCTTTAGCAACTCTTTTATCAATAGATGCCTAGCCGAAGACAGAGACAATGATGACAACACTCCTGCTTCTGACGATTGTGATGTAAAGACATTGCAAAGCGCGACTGAGTTGTACAAACAATAGGGAAACGTATCCGGTGAGAAGAGTGGTCGGTCCCCCGCCAGCACTCCCAAGAGAACGACATCACAGAGCATCGCTTCAACAACCCACCCCAGTAAGAAAGCAACCCAGAAATCTTCAAACGGAGGAGGAGATGAGAACTCTCCTCGTACAAAAATTGATAGTTCTCAATAAGTTCCCCTGGCGAAGAAAAGAAAAAACATTGTAGGGTAGGGGGACGAACCCGAAATTAAGTGAGGAGATGCAATTTGAAGTTGAAATTGAGCACATACACAAAATTGGCCCTTCCGCAGACACCATGCACCATAGTTACACAATGGAAATAGATGAGACCGACATTTTTTACGAAGATGAATCCTTCGTATTCCAGAGCACTTTTTTTGACAGCCAATCTAAAAATATGGTCATTGAAAAGAGAGATGTAACAAATAAGAAAGGCAAATCTCGTACAGAGATTAATTTTAGGAAAATGTGGTCGTCCCAAATCTCCCTATTTCACCACGTAACTGGTGATGCTCTTGATGATTCCATTGGAGAAATTGAAGCGAAGAATACCAGACTGAACGGCCGCGTCAAGGAATTTGAGGAGGCTTTCATTGATACCCCCGAGTTTGCCAGTCCTTTAGCAAAAACCATGCCTGCTACCCCTGAAGCCAAGTTAAAATGATCCCGCAGCTTCCTCGCATCGTGTAGAACCATTGTAGAGAATAACATCAAGAAAAGAATGCAGCTAGTTACTGAAGCCTGGGAAACATCACAAAATATAGCTTCCTTTCGAAAGAGGGCAGATGATTTTCACCAACATTTGCAGACAAATTTAAAAGATGATCAACGTTTCTATGAACAGATACTGACCCCTTTTTCCAACCATGCCATCAACAACTCGGATCTGAAAAGAAGACAAGACGGTCTCCCCTCCCCAAAGCACACCAAAAAAATACAAGGTTGTTGGCAAAAGAAAATTAAGAACTTGCAGCTCATTGTCAAATCACGTGAACAAGCCGTATCAGAAAAAGAAGAATTATTCAGTAACCTAGCCCAAATAGACTTAGCCGAAAGTACCAACAAGGTTCAAGACCCAAACTTAATCCTCAAATCCTTGTCAATGACCAAAGAAGCCTTCGATGAACAACTTGATATTTTAAAGGGGTTGTCTTTTGAAAAGTTTTACGGCATAGTTGAATATCGTGTAGATGAGGCCGAGAACTGGCTACTAAACTATTCAGCACACAATGAAGAAATTGAACAGGCTCTGCATAGTATTTCTATGGATCTAAGGAAATTAGATAATGAGCTTCTCGACATAGAAATCCATGATGAAATCAATGTGGCCCCCATGAGAAGCTACATTGAAAAATGGTTCCAACAGAGAATGGACAACCTCATCGACGAAGGGCAACAACCATTTGGCATGATTCCAACGACCGTCGACGAAACCAACAAAAACGCATCTACTTCATAGTAAGTCTATACTGATGTCATCTTGTTTTCTTTATCAATCCAATTATTATACCTTTTAAAATATAAATCTCTAACCAAAGACTAATAACTTCCAATTTCTTCTTTTCAGGTCTTCCTCTCTACCGTTGCGCACTTCACACTTCTTCTTTCTACAGTCTTAATTCTTGTAATTATTTCTTTTATGGTCCGCGGGAGATCCAATCCCAATCTATATGACAAACCCATTTCAATTTCCAGAAATATGGAATAGATTCTAGAAATATGTAATAAAGATTATTAATTTTTGATAGATTTCAAAGAAAACTAATTCATAAATGCTAAATTATTTTCCTTCAACTATGTTGGATGTCAAAAAATTGTGTTTATTATTTTAGAATGTTACTATGTGTGTTTCCTGGTCCTTTTTTCCAGAAACATTTAATGCAATACATTAGTAATATTTGATAAATTTCAAAGAAAACAAATTCGGAAATGCTAAATTAATTTGCATTCAACTATGTTGGATGTCAAAAAATTGTGTTTATTATATTTGAATGTTTAATGTATGTGCTTCCTGGTCCCTTTTTCCAGGAACCTTTCTTGCAAGTCATTTAGACATAAATTTTCTAAATCTCATGTTTGAACTATAAACACCCCATGAAAAAACTGTCTCGTTCGCATATTAACCTTAGGGGGTCATCTACAAGCCAAATGTATTCTCACTGGCTAATGACACGCTGCCACAAAGTCATCCTCTGCATGGATACCACATGTATTTCAACCTTCTTCCCACGTGTCTATACTCGATCCCGTCGTAACAGTGCATTTATTCCCATTCCAACCTAGCAGGGACTATGTTGTCATGCAACACTTGTTTACTTTGAACATCTTCATGTTTAAGAGTTGAATGAAGATATTGATTTTAAAATTATATTTGAATTTTTTAATACATGATATGTTTTTAATGTATTTAATTAATTCGAATTATTTACATAATATAAAATATTTATATTTTAATAACATAAAATTATAGAATCTATATTTAGATAATAATTTTAAAATGGAGAATTAATTATCGAAATTGTAATTAAAATTACTTATATAACATAAAATATTTTTACAACATAAAAGATTATGGAATCTATATTCACATCTTAGTTTCAAAAAGAAAGTTTAAATATTGGAGTTGTTGTGATAGGTTGTAATTATTGCGAGAGGATTTAGAGTCGACGAAATAGCTATGGTGTTTTCTCTCTCTCTTAGGGGCTAGGTTTTTCGTAGGAAAACCCTAGTCCCTTCATGTTATCTTTCTCTCTTGCGGGCAAGTAGGCCCTTCCCAACACCCTTATTCTTTGTCTCCCCACTGCGGTCACATGGAGGAAGATGAGGTTTTTTTGGACTACACGGAGGACCCCTCCTTGCACACGATCATCTAGGCCTCCCACCCCCACTCCTCCACAAGCTCTCTTTCCCTTGTCGTCATTTCCTCAATCTCGCATGTCCTTTCTTCTCCCTCTGTCATGTCTTCATTCCCTCCTCCCCGCACATTCACTCCCCTATCCCATCCCTCCCCTCCCCCAAACCCTCACTCGCTCATAACATCCCCTCACTTCTTCCTCGACTTTCTCTCTGGCATAATGACGACACCCTCCCCTCTTCCTGTCATCATGGTCACCCCTCACTTCTCTATAGTGTGTCTCCCCCTCGGTCGAGACTCATCCTTCTTCCAGTTTCATCGCAAACCCCCTCATAAAAAACCTACTCCATAGTGACATGTAACCTTCTCACTTCCCCAAAAATTCCTCGCCCCCACCTCCATGAAATAAAAAATGTCTAAAAAGGAAAGACCACACCCTATCGTTGTCACTAGGAGCATATGTGTAGGTTAAATAATTAGTCAGCATGGAGAAAACAACTCTGGTAGGAAGGTTCATGAGAAAAATCCCCTCAGTGGACAATATAAAAAAATGGACCTCCCGCACTTTTGTCGCCTGGCTTGGAAATACCCCAGTCAATCTTGTCTTGGCAAAAGGATGGCTTGCATGGACCTTTCAATTAGAATAAGACACCATCAGAATCCTTTCTAGAAGTTGGTCCTATGGATCCCAAGACCTTTTTTTGAAGAAATGGACAACCTCCTTCAATGCCAACTCAGAGAAACATGATGTTACCCCTAACTGGGTACATTTACTAGGCCTTCCATTAATATTTTGAACT